>APFE030737048.1:47337-80321 GCA_000404065.3 Pinus taeda
CCTCTCTGTAATCATCTATATATGGATCCCTCATCACAGAGATCCAGAGGCTGGAATTTTGTAGTCTATAGAGAAGTGCTGTCAGTATTCTTGTGTACATTCACAGTGTTGGGTGATTTTGCTTTGCTTGAGGTGGAAGAAGGGCTTCTTAGCTGGAGGATAATGCTGGGTCAGAGTTGCTCATAGTTGTAATCCTCTTGCTACTTTTATTTGAATAAAGCTATTCTTGTTTCCTTCCATATCGTGTGTACTTGTTTATATATGCTTGTATATGGTTAATGTACATCTGATCCTACATTATTTGTGAATTTAGATCCTTGTTTCTTGCATAGTAGTATGTTGATGTGATTCTACAGGTCCCTTTTGAAGCTGAGTAAACAAAGAGCAAGCAGCAAAAATCTATCAAGAAGGAGAGGGAATCGAGCGCAAGACTCAGGTTGGCCCTCTTGGTTCTCCTCTCATCTATTTTCATAAAAGGAATCAACATTAGACTTTGATTGTTTGTTTCTAAGATAGCCACACATCTTAGTGGGAATAGTAGCATCCGTGTGGACACTATTCCCGTATAACAGGACCCCCCATGGTAGCCTCTACTGTACAAAATGGGGTGGAATAGACTTCATCCTCATCTTCCTCCTCCAACCAGAGAGGTAAGTCATGTTCTAGCAGAGGTTGGGTAGGAGGATATAGGACTAGCTGTTTGGACATATGCCCGTTCTTGAATGTCATGTTCCTAGCTCGACAACTGATGTAGGCATCTGCAGTAGCCAACCAAGGTCTTCCTAGGATGAGAGGATACCCAGTGAGCTTTGCCTTTGGCTGGAGAACCAGGAAATCAACAGGGTACTCCCAGGAATCAATAGAGACCATTACTTCTTCCACAATCCCCTCAGGGGTCATGGTGGAGCAGTCTGCTAACTATAGTACTGTTGAGGTCTTTCTCAGGGAACCCTGAAGGTTGAGTTTGAGCATAGTGTCCCTGGTCATCACATTAATGGCAGCCCCTAGATCAATCAAGGTATGGGGAATTACGGTGCCATTAATGTGGACATTGACTACAGGACTCCCAGGGTCTAGATATTTCAGACAGATTACTAGCCCCAACATTAGGTCGGACATTTGCCCTATGACATTGATAGTTGGGATATCTCTCTTGCGCCTTCCTGGGCACCTGAAGCACTTCTACTTGATCATCTTGTTGTATATAGGCACATCCTTTATGGCTTGGAGAAGCATTATCTTTACACATAAATATTTCAATTCTCCTAGAATTTCAGTTTCTTCTGGGGTCGGTTGTGTGGTTCTAGTTAGTCTATCAAGAAAGGGTGGAATGACTTTTGGTTCACTTTCCTATTTTTCTTCCTCATCCTCCTTAGGAGGAGGTTGGCTATTTGGGAGAACCTTCCCAGATCGTAGGTTAATCTCCTAAATCTCCATAGCATAGGTCGGGCAGGATGTTTCTCTCTGATCCAGAAAGCGTTTGGCCTGCTTCCTGTGAAATCATGGTGTAGCTTATCTGAGATTGCTTGCAATGTCTTTTGGCCATGTATTTCTGCATGCTTAACAATCTTTTGAATTTTGGTAAGATCTTGCATGGTATCCTGCAGATTTTCTTCTTCACTGGGCTTAACCTTAAGCTGGTAATAATTCTTTGCAGGAATCATAATCGGTCCTTCAATAGTAGTAAATGTGACTGAGTCTTTTCCAAAGGTGACTGGAAGGAATCTCTTCAAAAAATCTTGTCCCAATAGGACATCTGATCTTGTATCAAAACTATACAAAGTAACATATGTCTGTACATGATTCAAATAAACTGGAAAATAAAGAGATATATGGTTAATATCCATTAACTCTTTATTCACAGCTCTGAAGGACAGTTTAGTAGGCTGCCAATAATTAGAAGGAATTGCGTCGAATTTGCAGCAACTACACATAGCTCCAGAATCAATTTGTGCATCTAGGGTGTATTCCTTTAAATTTTGTAATCTGACCTTTGATGTAATATCATTTTGAAATCTAAAAGAAAGTTGGTGTCAAAGCCATCTGGTTCTTTGTCTAAGTAATTTTCATAATTATCTAGTTCTCCCATTGAGTTGTATTTGTCCCTGCCTTTGTTTACGAGTTGAAGTTGGCGATAAGGCTTTGGTAGAGAGCATTTGAGGTGATGGACTATGGTGTTTTCTTTCCTGGAGCACAAAGACTTTTTCTCCTCTGTTCAGGTGCATACTTATATTTAATCTCAATGCTGGTTCTTTGAATGAATTTGTTCTCCAAACACCCAAGGATAAGAAAATTGCTAAGCAAAAGAGATGGTCTTTTTTGAATAAGTATTTGAATAAAACTTCTGAAGAAAATTTATATGATGAAAAAGTTTTAGTTCAAGAATTTGAGCCACAGCCAAATTGGACATTTCCAGAGATAGAAGTAGACAAGTTATATAAGATCCTTGCTTTTTAGTTCAGAGAAACTCAATTATTTCACTTTACTTCTGTAAATATTCCTATTTCTACTGGTTAGAAAGTATACTAGGTTCCTTTAATTAAAAGAGAAGATATTGAATGGGGTTTAGAACATGGGTACAAATATATTCATATAGGCATGATTCAGTTTGGGATTAATCCTCTAGTCAGACCAGGATTAAATACTTCTTGCCTAACTTGTGTCCTAAATACCAGAATGAATGATTTTAATGATGCATTGTTGGGAGGTTTTCAAAGTCCTCTTAATAACGGTCCTGTCTAGTCTTCTGTAATTCCCAGATATCAAGTTTCTTTGAATGACCCATATATAAATGAGTTTTTGAATGCCTATATTCAGTTCAATGGTTTCAATGTCGCCCCACAAACTCTGATCGCTCAGCTTCATTCTTCTATTTGTCTTCAATTTGTTTCCAGCACAATGCCTCCGCTCAATCCAAAATTGGGTTCAAGAGCTTTAAAAGGAGTAATAGTTGGTCCCGGTAATACTGCCCCCTTACAGAGAGGATTTGCAGAATGCACTCTACCTGATGAATGGAATAGTACTTACATTCCATTATCACAAAAATATTCTCAACTGCAAACATCAAAAGAACCTAGACAATTGTCTATTGTCAAACATTCTGATGGTTCTTCTAGTCTCAAATTCACAAGCCCTAGTCTTGTCAGATCCATGACTATCTTAGATAGATCTTCATTTTTAGGAAGTAGAGACAGTACAAAAGCAGTAATACCTCCTCCAGTTATGCCTTCTCCTTCTCCTTTATCAGTTCCAGTTCCACCAATATATTCCGTTCCCAAAAGAAACCTCTAACCCATAAATCTAATGATTGCCAATTCTGTGTATCGGGTACATCTTCTAGTTTCCAACTAGAAGATCAAAAGAAAGAAACAATATTTCTTGATATTAAAAGCTTTAGTCTTCCCAAAGCTCAATATGATCTAATAGCAAAGATTAATGAAAGATATTTAGAGCTTGCAAACTCTAGAAGAAATTTCAAGAATGGTACTCTAAAGTCAGATTTCCAATGGATACAGATGAAAAGTATGTCAGATGCAAATCAGAGTGAAACAGAGAAAATGCATAATTATACAAACTATCAGATTGTTTGTATGCTGCAAAACATAGATGACATAGCCAAAGATGCACAGTGGTTATAATGAATGTTTGGGGATACATAATGAGCACACACAGAAATTGAATGATATCAATTTCAACATGGGAATTATTTCCAGGTCCCTTGAACATTTAAGAGATGCATTACCACAACCTACTTCTCCACCTCATTATAGAGAAGTAGATCTTTCAAGTTCAAAATTAAAGTTTTCTTCCAGCTTAGATGAATCAAAAGATGGTCTTAGAAGTATTTTGTTCAAAAGCATTGATAACATAGATACTGCTAAGATTGAGAAAGTACAAAAAGGAATAATGTTAGCCAGAGAAAAAACATATTTGGTGAGAGAAAGGCTAACCACTTTTCCTATTGTTGAAAGCTTGAGATTACCAAAAGGTTATGTCAGTCTTAAAACCTTTGTTGAAAATGGCCAACCATCTGCTCAACAAATTTTGGCCATGTCTGGTGTTACCTCTCATGGAGAACCCACTCAAGGAGATACTAGTTCTAAAAGAGATAGAGGTGATACATTTACATTCACACATAAAGGAAAGAAAGGTGACAAGGATACTTTTGCACATGAAGCATCTGCAGATAGTCCTTTTTCTCGATATAGAGACAATTTGGAAAGTGTCCCTGCCAAATTTGAAAATCCATCAGCTAAAGGATTTGGTAATACACTTTTGGTAAATATTGATTGCATGGAAAGTGAAGAAGTAATAATAGCTTTGCATAATGTCCATGCTTGGGCACTATAGCGAAAAGCTGAAACTAAAGCATCATGGTTTGATATAGTCACACAAATTGTTTGGTCTTTTACTGGTATTTTAAAACAATGGTGGGATAAGTTGTCTAAAGAAGAAATGAACAATATCATTGAACATCCAATAGATCCCATGAAAGCTATTTTTGATGCCTTAAAACATGAATTTGTGGGGGTAGTACAAGAAGATTCAGTACATCATGGTCAACTCTTTTTATCTCAAAGATTGTGTAACATAGATTATTTGCATGATTATTATTTTGTTATGAAAAAACTTCTTTATCAAGCAGTAGATCCCCACAATGTTGCTTATTTGGGGTATTACATAGCTTCAATGCCAGGAAAAATTCCAGATTTTATTAATAAGTATATTGAGACCAACAAAGTAAAAATTGAGAATTCTTCATTTGCTGTAGTACATTAGATGATAGTTTCTGTCCTGCAAAGAGAGTGTGCATCAGAAAAAGCTAAAAAGAATTTTAAGAAGTAGATGCATTTTAGTACAAAATTGTGTAATAATTTTGCAAAAAATTATGATTTTGGATGTAGTAGCAAATACAAAAAGAAAGTGTTAAAAGTTTCATGCTCATGCAAGACAGATAAGTATACTCCTAGGAGAAAATATTATCCTTCTAAGTTTTCCAAAAAGAAGAGGATAGTATTCAGAAAAAGAGCAAAGCCTTCTAAAAAGGTAACATGTTTTATATGTGGAAAAGAAGGCCATTATGCTAATACTTGCAAAGAGAAAAAGAACAAGAAACAATTGAAGATCATGGATGTTTTTACTGCAGTCCATAATCCAGAAGATTGGGATCTCATTTCCCACTTAGATGGCGAATATTTTGAAATTTCTAGTGATTCTTCTACTTCAGATAATGATGATTTACGTAATATCAGAAGAATAAGTTTAGAATCTGATTCTTCTGACTCTGATGAAACTTTTATTGCTGATATCAAAATGTTTTACTTCAACAAAACAGACAATTTGCAGAATCAGATTGATGAGATCAAGACACAGCTAGCACAACTTGAACCATCCCAGTTAACAACTAGAAGAAGATTGAAAGAAAAGCTGGCAAGTTTGGGAAAACAATTACCTTCCAAAAGAATAATTGATGATGAGGATTTATTGAAAGAGAGTTTGATTCAATGTTCAAACCATTGCATATTACAGAAGCTTCTCAAGTCACAGGTATGGATGAAATCAATACTCTCAAGAAGAAAATTAGCAGTTTGGAATCATCTGTTAAACTAACAAGATCGGAAATATTGCAATTATCAGCTAAACTTCAAAGTTTTATTTCTAATTATGATGATGCTAATTCCAAATTGACAAGAATCTTGATGAAGGATATTCCAGAAGAAATGCCCATGAAATCTAAGGAAGTAGATTTGGTAAATATCATGGGAATAGGAGATAAAGTGGTAATTCCTTTGAAAATAAAATTGCCAAATTTAAAGGAATACACCCTAGATGCACAAATTGATTCTGGAGCTATGTGTAGTTGCTGCAAATTCGGCACAATTTCTTCTTATTATTGGCATCCTACTAAATTGTCCTTCCGAGCTGTGAATAAAGAGTTAATGGAGATTAACCATATATCTCCTGATTTTCCAGTTTATTTGAATCATGTACATACATATGTTACTTTGTACAGTTTTTGATACAGGATCAGATGTCCTATTGGGACAAGATTTTTTGAAGAGATTCCTTCCAGTCACCTTTGGAAAAGACTCAGTCACATTTACTATTGTTGAAGGACCGATTATGATTCCCACAAGGAATGATTACCAACTTAAGGTTAAGCCTAGTGAAGAAGTCAATCTACAGGATACCATGCAAGATCTTACCAAAATTCAAAAGATTGTTAAGCATTCATAAATACATGGCCAAAAGACATTGCAAGCAATCTCAGATAAGCTGCACCATGATTGCACAGCAAGTAGTCCAGACGCTTTCTGGACCAGAGAGAAATATTTTGTAGCATTACCTTATAAAGAAGGGTATGTTCCTAAACCACAAAAAGCAAGTGCTAATCATATGTCACCTACTGAACAGGCTTTGTGAAAACAGGAGATTCAACAGTTGCTTGAACAGAACCTAATTGAGCCTTACAAAAGCCCATGGGCATGTCCAGCCTTTTATGTCAACAAACATAGTGAGAAAAAACGTGGAAAGAAGAGGATGATAATTAATTACAATGTTTTGAATGAGGCTCTAATGCCTATCAGGTATCCTCTTCCCAATAAAGAATTGTTGCTTGCTAAAATCGCCAATGCCAATGTTTTCAGCAAATTTGATCTTAAAAGCGGTTTCTGGGAAATTGGTATCATTCCAAATGACAGATATAAAACAACTTTCACAGTTCCACATGGCCAGTACCAATGGACAATAATGCCATTTGGTTTGAAGAATGCTCCTTCTGAGTTCCAAAAGTGGATGGAAGGTATTTTTGGAGGGGTAGAGTATGTGATTGTATATATTGATGATCTCCTTGTATTTAGTAAGGATGTAAATACTCATAATCTGCATTTAGAAAAATTCTATGAAATGGTGTACAAGTTCTATCTGACTCAAAAGAAAAGTTTCAAATTGGAAAAGTCAGAATAGACTATTTAGGATTGCATATTGAACAGGGTCACATAGAGCTTCAACCTCATATCCTTCTTCATCTTCTAAAATTTCCTGATACTTTCCTTGATGTAAAGATGCTTCAGAGATTTTTAGGTTGCTTGAAATACATCCGTCAGTTCTATGAAAAGCAATCTGATGATACTAAGATTTTGCAGAAAATCCTGAAGAAAGAAAAAATTGAATGGTCTAATGAGATGACTATGGAAGTAAGGAACATAAAAAGCAAAATCAAGTTAAGACTACTTGACACTGATCTTCCATTTATTCTTGAAACAGATGCATTTGATCATACATGGGCTGCAGTGTTATTACAGAAACATGGAAGGAAAGAACTTGTTTGTGCATATGCCTCTAGTACTTTTGATGACACAGAAACTAAGTATCCATCTTCCCACAAAGAGATACTTGCTGTCAAAAGAGGAATTCAAAGATTCAGATTGTTTTTAAAAAGTGTCAAATTTTTAGTTAGAATTGATCTGAAACATATGAAAGGTATTTTGTCCAACAAGAAATTGTTAGAACAAGGAAATACCAGGAGTCTAAGATGGGCTCTCTGGCTAGAAGGTTTTGATTTCGATATTGTCTACAAATTAGGTGCATAAAATTATTTAGTAGATATGTTGACAAGAGAAGGAGCTCCAGAAATAAAAGACATCAAGATGTTCAGACCCCTGTACAAAGGAGAATGTTCTTCAAGTAAAAGTCCAGTCCAGTCTAGTGTCTGTCAGTCCAGAATCCGTTCAATCTTGGTCTGTAGTTAGTGTAAATATGAATTCTGTTGGGATTGTTTTGTTTTAAAAGTCAAGTCATTACCAGTAGAAGTCATCCAAATGATTTTGCAGATTTGGTTTGATTCAGAGTCTGGTATGACAGCCTATACTAGTGAGTTACCTTATAGAGATAGGCCTTGGCGTGTCTATTATTCACTGTCTAGAGAACCAGTTCCCATCTATTTTGGTTTTGTCCAACATACTGATTGGACATGGCAAGATTATTTCTCTATCCATCAGAGGGCCAGGATACATGGCTATGTCAGAATCATTGCATATGCGACATAGTTGGATAGTGCTAATAACTGGTGGAGTCCTTGGTTTAAGTTGTTCATGTTTAAGTATATGTCTAGGGGTGAGCGGATTTGTCATTTTAATTTCCAGGAAACCATTAGCACTTTAATTTGGGAAATCCATATTTATGCTCAACACGACTACACTATAGAGTTTGAATTTCTTCATTCTGATACAGAAGTAGGCTTACAGGATAGACAACAAGATGAACCATCATTCAGTTTGAAATTCAGCGTCCATGGAGAGATTTCTACAGATCCCGGACTGAGACCAGTAAATGTATTCCATTTTTCATTTTATTTTTGTTTCTTGGAAGAAGCACCTCCATGGCTTGATGACGTTTTACCTCATGATATATTTGCTCCCTACATAGAACAATTTCTAGAGATGGATGAAGCTAACAGAGAATATGATACTACAGAAGAATGACAATATAATAGTGATTGTTGTATATGATCACTCATTCGATATCATGTACATTTTAGTTTTCGTGGGTTTTCTTTAAAATATCCACTTTGTAATTATTATGAGCTGATGTCCTAGATTCCAGATGTCTTGTCTATAGATCATGTAATCTTGCTTTTTAAGTAGTGTCGGATTAAGTCCCCATATGGCTCTACCTCTAAGTGACGAGATAATAGGTGGTAGTACCCACTTGCCCGAATCTTTTAAGTACACATTATTGATAGTCCTTCAGATATGATTTCCTACGTGATATTCATGCCAAAAGTAGATTCCATTTGTTATAGGTTTCCGGTAAAAATTTTAATCGGTTAACTTGCTAGGATATTATAAATACTAGCATTGTAAGAAGGAGGGTGGAGGAGTTCTAGAGTCATTTGGTGTGTTTGGGTTCTAGAGTCATTTGGTGTGTTTGAGTCGAGTCTGAGTCTGAGCTCCCTGCTCTGCATCTGCGAGAAATTTCTCGACCTGCTTGCATCACAGAGATCTACCTCTCAGTCCTTAGAAATTATGCTCATTCAATGAGTTGCATGATTTCTATGCAGTCGATCTCTAGAAAGAAGTCCCTAAGATTGTAATATGAATTTTGATGTAATATCATTTTGAAATCTAAGAGAAATTCCTAGGATGCTTTCTAGTGCACTTGGGACAAAAGATGGCCAAAGCCCTCTCAGCTTTCTCTTGTTTCCTTTTGATATGCAAGGTGTCCATTTGCATGGCAAGAGCCTACCTCACCTCGCTCTTGAAATCTTCCAGCCGATTTTCAAGTTCGTTTCTAAGGGATGAACTGGATGAGGATGTACTGGCTAAAGGTTGACTTCCCCTACCTCTCTTTCTAGCTGACTTGGAATGGTTTCTAAACACAGTATTTATTTCATCATAAGATAGTTGGTAGATGTATCCCCCAAACAACAGATGGAGGGTATCTAGAAGGTCTTCAGGGGATCCTCTGAGTAGAACCAACTTCAGAGATTCAGGGTCAAGTGTGCACCTGGCCCTTTTATAACTGAGTTGAAACCTCTCTTCATAGTCTTCTAAAGATTCATCACTTCCCATGGTCATTCAGAAGATTTCTTCCTTAGTATCCTTTGACCTACAATAGTCCTGGTATTTGTTGTTAAAGGCTTGCTACATCTGAGCCCAAGTTGTGATACTATTTCCAGGTAACCCCATGAACCAGTGCAAGGCTGCATCCTTGAGGGTAGAAGTAAACAGTTTCAACTTCTGCTCGTCTTCTACATAGTCATAGGTTCGACAGAGAACAACAAATTCAAACAAGAAGGTATCAGGATCTTCGGTAGTCAATCCATGGAAGTGAGGTAAGGAGGAAGGACTTATGTTTTTCATTTTTGTGTCCCCATTGGTCTTTTGGATAGGAAAGGCACCTTCTATTCTTTCCCCATTTCCTCTAACGTTTCTGTTTTCAGCCATGGTCTCAGGAGAAATGGTTTCTTGCTCTTCTTCTGTTATAGGATTTTCTTATATCTCTGGAGGTTCACCTATAGGTTATTCTGGATCACTGCCACCAAAGAAGAGAGAAGGGTGACTCAGTGATGTGGTGGGGGTGTTGGGTAGGAATTTTCCTGAATTGTATCTATTCCTACGAGGCATGAAAGGAAATCTTTTTTTTTTTGCTGCTTGTACCTGCAAAAACTAAAATGGATTGAACAACAAATTGCAACTAACTGAAATAAACCTTGTTGAAATGGAAATTGCAGAATTTAAATGAAAGAAGGAAATGTCTAATCTACTTTTGCAGAATTGAAATGAAAGTAGGAAATGCCTAATCTACGCTTGTTGAAATGAAATTGCAGAATTGAAATGAAAGCAGGAAATGTCTAATCTACTTTTGCACAATTGAAATTGCAGAATTGAAATTGTAGAATTGAAATGAAACAACTACTCTACTCTTGCTGAAATAAACTACTTAGCAGAATGTTGCAGTGGAAAATAGAAGAAAAGCAGTGATCACAAAATACTTTGACACTTCCATGGAAATGGCGCCAAAAAGAGTGGTGAGCTCCAGTATTGCAGGAATAATTCTGCAACTCCTAGGGATTCCTTCTTTACTTTTATCAACCCGGTAGTTCGTAACAATCTTGGAAGCGACGGTGCTATATGCACAAGTACTAGTTCTTACTGCAGGCGTTCACTTGATCAGCTGGCACAAGTTCGCTAGGAGCTTAAGCCAACTTCTATGAGTTCTCAAAAGGAGCTTTTATTTGTGATGGAGGAAAGCTAACTTTATAGGGGCTATTCTACTTGCAGAAAGAGAAGGAAAATGACAGGGAATGCAAACCCTAGTAAACCCTATCAAACCCTAGTTTACCCACTAACCCTACGTTTGTAGGAAAAGAGATGGAAACCAATGAAGTGAGTGCCATTTGATTAATGAAAAGGTAAATTGCATTTATTCAAGCTACTTCTGAAAAGAAATAGAAATAAATCATATTTTTACACTTTTGAGTATTTTTATGTGGAATTATTATGCTTGTGATTTGACTAGTTGTGACTGTGCAGAGGGTTGGTGGCAAAGGAAGATGGAGTTGGCTTTTGCAGAAGGTAAGGAAGGTGTGGAGAGGTCCTAAAAAGTCCCTAGTACCCTTATGGAGACTTCCATTGCGATCAAACTTCGAAAAATCACTCGTAGGAAATTCTATAGGAGGCTGCAGGGGATCTACAGGAGGTTCTACAGGAGGATCTACAAGAGGAGGCCGAAAGTGGTTTTTGGAGGTTTGGACATGGAAAAATGATGGGAAAAGGGAAATGAAGGTTGGATGAATGTTTTGAGGGGTCTAGAACTTGTCAAGGAAGAGCAGGAATGAAGGAGATGGTTGGATTTGTTCAAAGCGCAGGAAAACAACTTTGTGAAAAAACGCAGAAATTAGGGCATATTGAAAAATGTGGCAAATGAGTGGGAAAATATTGGAGAAGTGAGTTGGTGCTAGCTGTTTGATGGAGGGATGGTGAGCTGAGATGTCTTGCAATAGATCTACACATTCACTTAGCAAAACTGACCATAGAAAGAACTGAAAACAAAGTTTTGTCTATCTTAACCTAATTTCTGACCTAAAACCAGAGAAATGCTAAACAATATCTTATGAATAGAAAAGCATGCGAGAAAACCATGGTAAATGAACAAGAAATTATCTAATCATGTGAATCCAAACTAATATCAACTTCTCCAACTTGAAATATGACACTAGCGGTTGCATTGGAAGAGCAAAAACCGTGTTTTTGGTGGCAGCAGTAGTGCCTTGACCTCAAATCATAGTCCCAAGGAGGGAGAGAGGAGATCAAGACCTATTATTGACCTTTTTAGACCTTTTTCTGTCACTTCAACAAACTACTTAAGCAACTTGAAGCAAAAACAACTATTCTAACCATCAAAAGCAACCTAATCTAATGAAGCAAAATGAGCATATGCAGCAGAAATTAACTCATGAAAGGAAACAAAACATATAAATACACAAAGGAGGTGCTAGGTAGCCTGGGTTGGGCCCTAACCCAAGAGCTTCAACCCTCTAGAAAAGATCAGTGTTGGTTCAAAACTTGGTTCATCTTCATTTATCAAAAAATAGCAATTACATCACAAAACTGTCTTCAAAAAGAACTCGAAAATGAGCTGAGTACAAGGTTGCACAAAAGTGCAAAAATATACTAAGAACTGGCTAACCTACTTAGGCTTGAAGCCTTCTTATTTATACAAGTGGGGACTCCCAACAGTCCTCCTAAACTTAAGGAAATCGGCTGCCTAGAACTGAAGATAACAACAACCCTACTTGACTTGCTCGGTTGCCCCTTGAAATCATCAATGTGGGCCTTTGTACTTCGAGCTACTGATGGAGAATTTGAGGAAGGGGTCATTAATGAAGGATACATCCCTCCTACAAGTCCTCATCCCTGTTTCCTCGAGTTTGGCTGCCATTTTGATCATAAATTCCTGGTCCTTGTCCAAAAAATCTGCAATAAACACTCATTAGACTACATGGCAAAGTGACTATCCCCATTCACTCTATTGACATAAATATATTAAAAATCATGCACAAAACTACTGATAATGGTGGATTAAATGAAAATAATAGACAAAATGAGCCTATATAGTTACCCATTTCTGGGGCTCATCATAGATTTCTGTCGATTTTCCTCAGACAATAAAGTTCGCACAATAATGTCAAAATTAATGGCATCAATAGAACTAAAACTGATAAAGGTTACAAAATGATCCCAAGACTTAGGCAGAGAACACAATATTGTAATTTAGTTGTCTTACCCTTTGAGGTTTACATATGTAATAGACAACTGGCATAAAAGAGTATTGAAAGAATTCAAATGATTAGATTTCTTTGTACCTTCCTTCATCCGCAAATTGTATAACTACCACTTTAAGTAGATTTTTTTTTCCAAGGACTTCATCATATAAAATATTTCTAACTTGGTCCATAAGCCTGCAGATATTTTCTCTCCAATGATGTTAAACAACACATCATCTACCAAGCATAGATGAATAGCACTGAGAGCTCTTGCATCCATGTCCTCCAAGTCATCATTATCCATGCCCACATGTTTCTACGCCCTGCCCAGCAATGCCTTTGCCACTCCTTTTTGCATGAGCATATCCTACATCTTAACCTTCCATATATCAAAGCTATTACTTCCATTGAACATTTTGATTTCAAAATTCGCACTTTGCATCTTCATCATTAACACAAACTTTTCCTGGAAGCCATGATACCCTTGTTGAGTTGAGTAGGAAAAGCATAACCTACAAATAAATTGAAAGTGCAAAAAATAATGGAAATAAACAAGATAGCAGAATAATCAAACACAAATATTGACATAGTGTTTTACGTGGTAAAACCCTCCTTCTGAGGGAAACACCCATGGGGCAATGATAATCGATATTCTTATTATTCAAGGGAGATTTACAATAGTCAAATCACATGCATACATTATCCCACCATTAAACCCACTCTCCATCTATTTTATGTTTTTCATATTGCCTTTGTAGGCTTACATGGCTAAATAGAAACCTGATAGATTTTTTCTAAATCCATCCACATCTTTTAAAGCAGTTACATAAGAAACTTTTTACGTAAAAAAAAAGGTTCCTTTTATATTTTTTTCCAAAATATTAGATTAGGAAAAAGCCAAAGGAACCAATCTTAGCTATTATCCTGAAAATATAGGGAAATAGTTGGAAACTTCTAACAAAAAGTGAAGACAACTTTTATCAAAATAAATAAATGTTTTAGTAGCGCCATAAGATGCAAGCCACCAAAAGATTGGTCAGGGACCAACATAAAATAATGTTGTGAGATCATTGGAAAAATAGTCACTCACCATAAAACAACATAAATAAATGTAGGGATGACTCTAAGTCCTTGGGAAGTTGTCACTGAGGCACACCCTAAGACACATAAGCTAGTGTTGTCAAAAGTATATTGATTCAAAGATATTTGTATGAAGGAACTTTCCCAAAGTTCTTATTTTTATATATGAATGTGTCATACATGATATATCTAGATTCAATTATCATGACTTTGTTATGTCAATATTAGCAATCATACCCATCTTGGAATAGAAATATTGAAGGAATCTCATTTGCTTGCTAGGATTGTAAGGACTCCTTGCTAAAAGAATAATATCATCAATGCGAAGAAGAAGAGACGGCTATACCAATGAGAGTGGGACACAACCTACTTCTTCCAAAGACTCTTCTCACTTACGAATGTATATGCCAACAACGTATGGGATAAGGGACACCATTTTTTGACTATTATATTGCAGTTAATTTCTTCTTATCAACAATAAATGGTTCTAAACTTTACAATAATTGTATTATACAACAACCCTTGACTCAACTTGGAACATTTATATATTCCAAAGGTTTGTCTTGGGAACAATGTTAAAAATATTTTCTAAATTAAGTTAATGAAACAACAAACGAGATCGATTTTATTATTGCAACACTCCAATAAACTCGATAGTAATAAAATGGTGCATAATATAATGATATGTCCTAAATATGGCCTGGCCTTTAGCTCTTTAATCATAGCTTTCCACCCATATCTATTCTTCTTTTCCAAAATAATTATGTATAGCTTGACAAAAATGGTGCTAATCATAATGGTCCTACAATTAGAGGGGATGATTTTATCCCCACTTTTAAAGATAGGTACAACAAGGTTTTGTGTCCAAGGATTAGGGAATCCTTGATTCATTTCCAAATTGAAGAGCTTGTGTATGTGGGGTGAGAATAAGCCCTCATAGTTTAAAACTTCCAACTTGGTAGCCTTCAATATCCTTAGCTTTTCCCGTTTTGATATACTTATCCCAAACTCTATTTATTCTAGAGGAAAAATTGCATCCTCTATAAGACTCACATTTGAAGTGGAGTTGTTTGTATGTGAGAACATTTGGAGTTTCCAGTGGATTTCTAACCAGAATCCAGCGAAAAAAATTGTGGTGAAATCTTGATTTGTGTTGTTTAAACTATTTTTTTGATTGCATATATGGATTCAACGCCCTCAAAATCCCCTAGGAAAACTTTGATTGTGAAGAATTCACCCGTAAAACTTGTGATTTTAATGTATCCTTATTGGATTTTAGACAAATTAGATTGGAAAACCCGTTTTTTTTTTTCAAAATGTCTCACTCATAGAAAACACCATTTGAAATTGTGTTCATGGTGTTATGGGATTCATAATTATTTTTAAGGTAGGAAATCTAGTTCTTCAATGGAAACTATTTTTATCTTTAGTTTTATGGATTAGAATTTCTTACAAAACTCCATATGGCCAGATTCAGATAGGTTCGACATTTCTCTTTCATTCTATTTTTGTAGTACATCTTCCATTTAATAAGGGCTTCCTATATAGGATTTACACTTAAGAAGTACATTTATCAAATGGTAAACTCGTGTGACACTATTTTGGTGGGTATGATTAATACTTGTAATATTAAATTATATGAGACTTGGTAATTTCTTTGTCCAAAAAATTAATACATAATTATATTTTGAAATTTAAGGGTTACATATGAAATATTTTCTACCACCGTCACTAAATATTGCGCTTCATTACTTTGATTTAATAACAGGTGTTAGCTTTGCTTTTGTGGGATCTTGTAGGACTCGGTTGAGATAACATAACCACTCAAATATTGATATCAAGTTGTTAATGATCTCTGTAATATAACCACTCAAATATTAATATCAAGTTGTTAATGTTCTCTATAATATTTCGGATCAATTTCCAAATTATTCATAAGTCTAATGGCTAGATTTTAACCATATGATGTTAGACCATTATGGAAATAGGTCGACTACTTGAAAAAATATCAAACATGATTTATAGGGTTGGTGGGAGATGGATGTTCTGAGGAAATATGACTTTCTGTGACATGATGTATTATCATCTATAAATGCATGAAAAAAATTGGACAAGTGTGCATGGACAAAGCTGGGAAGGAAAATTTTAAGGATGACAATTTATGTTAAAGTTTAGAAACCTTGGCGAAACTTACTGATCCCTAATATGCAAACTAGAAAATGTTTGGTGATATTTTTGTAAATATATTGAAATTATAATGATTTTGAATAGTATATATTAAGGTAAAATAATTTTATTTTGTAAAATTTGGGCGAATGATTTTTAGAGAATGGAAACCAGTGAATCTTTTCTTGGAAAAAGCATGGAAAATTATTCAAGTTGCGAATATTAGCCCCTAAAACTTTCCTTGAAAACTAGTTTATGGTTTAAACATGCATTATTATTTATAAATGCGTGAATTTGGCCTTTGTTTGAACTTAATTTATGTTTAAACATGGTATATACATTCATGTTTGCACGATCTATACTTGTATTATTATTTATACATCAACTTCGCTTATACATTTCTATAGTTTTATATCTGAATATTTGTTTGTCCATGAACTTGGTTTACATCTTTATGTTTGAATTTTCCATTTTCCAAGTTTTATGTTTGTCCAAGTTCATTTTCATGCTTAGCTAGATTTATGTTTTCAATTTTCATGTGAATGTATTATCATTTAATATTTTAAAACAAGATTTTATATATTCCACAATTCAATCCATAGAGGCATGCACATGGTCATTCAAATCCATGCACTGTAACAACCATGGTTAAAAATTCATGTAAAAGATCAGAGCAAAGTCATGGGCACATATTCCAAGTTGAATGGTGGGAAAAACATCCTAGTGGGTGTCACTTTTTATTTATTATGGCTATGGAAATTGGCAAAGGAATTGAAAAGGTAAAGTGGCATTAATTGACATTTTATTTATGAAAATAATGGAAAATAGGAGAAAAGCTCACAGGTCACAAGTTGCATGTGAGGAGGAAATTGAAGGAAAAATGAAGGAAAATGAAGAAATTAGAGGCCTCAATGATAAAAAGGCTTATGAGGATTAGTTTATGGCTTATGTCAGTTATATATGGTGGAGATCTCTCTTTGTTCTCTCTCTCTCTTTCTCATATTGTTGCACACTTACAAAACTCTTAGATAATTCTTGGAGCATGCTTGGAGCGCTCTAGTATTCACTTATATTTGGAGAAAGAAGGACAAGGAGAGCGAGAAAGCATAAGGGAATAAGTGGATCAGGGAATATAATGAGTTTCCTTTGCAGGTACTGAGTTGCATGTATGATTTCCTTGCTAGTTTTGGCATGCATGACATATATATGTGGCTTTTTGGTTATGATATGTCATTGGCATAGAGGATTTCCTAGATTAGTAGTGGTTTTCCCCAAGCCTTTCCAATTTCTGGATAGCCATGGTGTTGTGGGTTTTCCTTTTATTTTTTGGTTGGTTCTCAAGTTACTTATGTATATGGTTTGAGTTATTAGTTCCTAGAGCCTTGTTTGAACAAACACTCTATAAGCCCTTAAACATATTGGGTTTAGTTACTAATCCTGGAAGCCTTGGTTGGACAAATGCTCTAGAGCCTTTGGTGGGTTAAGTTACTAGTCTTGGAGCCTTGTTTGGGAAAACACTCTAGAGCCCTAAGGAAGTTGTGGTTTGAGTTACTTGTCTTGGAGTCGGGTTGGAATGAATGCTCTAGAGCCTTGGACAACTTGGGTAGATATTGATCTGGTGATGGTTAGTGATGCCCAATCGTAAGATGGAATAATTGGTTGAGGGTTGAGGTGGCTTGGCCTCTGGAAGTCCTAGTTTGGTTTTGATTGGTATATTCCATGAGATCCCACATTCATGCTTGGAATATGGCACGGGGCTGATTTGTTGAAAGAGAGATTTGGTTTAGCCCAATATATGGTCAGTTGGTATGTGGAAGTCCCTGACTTCATTGGCTTTTGCATATGTTAATAAGAGTTATTTTCCCTTATATTTCATAAGTAAATGTATTTGTTATCATGTGGCTTGATGGTTGATCTATCATTGTTATGATTCTGGTTATATGTTGGTTATAAGCATGGTTATATGAAAGAATTGAGTAAGGCTCTCAACATGTTTTTATTAGTAAATGACATTTTAATGAATGTATGACCTAATAGATGATAATAAAAATATTGTGAGAGGGCATTAGACCTTCTTGATGATTCTCATATAAGTATGAGACCCCTATGTTCAGATGTGTAATTATGACCTGTAGATTACATGTTCATGTTGTGTTTGACAAAATGTCTGTCATGGTTTGAGTTAAAGGATTTTTCTCTATGTTATTTATTATTCCTGAGTGTTTCATTAAATTTTGGGCAAAGTGTTATGAGGAATTTTTCATCTACGAATAATACTAATTCCCTAGGTAGGTTGCTATACCTAGAACAACAGATTTAAAGCGCTTATCCTTTTTCTATAGACGATAAATAAGACAAGGGAATCAAAGGACCTACTTGTTCTTTTGCTTTCCTTTTGTCTCATTTGTATGGCTCTCGTCGCTCCTTCTCAAACTTAACTCGCTCAAAAAAGTACCTACAAGCATAAATAGTAAACATAGAACCAATCAAAGCAAGAGATCTATCGAATATAAGTAAATGGAATCAGATACATTCACACATAAAAATCATATATCAAGATAAGCATATGGAAAAAGGTGTAAACAACTTTATTAAGTAGAATGAAGAATTACAACCACAAAGTCTGATCCATTGTCACTCTTCTAGCTTGGGTTCCAACCAACATAACATCAATAGCACAACACTTCGGCATCATAATACTACTTACTTACAATCTCAATCCTCACACCAACAATATCTCCTTACAAATTCTCAAAGCCCAACCCCTGATCACTTAGATGAGTGCTCAATTCATAGGCAAATGGAGGAGTTTTGATCATAAATGAGGGCATTGAATGGCCTTCCAAACTTAGAGTTAGTTTCCATGGATGAAGGGATGAGAGGATAGGAGGTTACTTAACTCATTCCCTATCCAATTTTGAGCTCATAGGAGATGATAAGTGTGGGAATCTTCTAGATGGCTCCAGAAGATAACAATATTCCCAAAACACTATGATGATTTCGCTCAAACTCACCCACCATAGGACAAAGTGGGCCTAGGTGCTCTGTAGAGCACTGTGACATGGGCCTACCTACACTGAAGTGCACTTACCCCTGACCAAGGCTACTCTGGTCCCTCAAGGGGGCAACTCTAGAGGGCTTCAGGCCAAGAAACTCTCAGGGAAGGAGGCATTCAAAGTGATGACTTGTTTATGGCATGTAGCAACTGAATTAGGGTTTGATGATCGCTAATGATACTGATCTGAATGATGGGAGTGATGTGCCTAAATGGATCTGTAACACAAATTTCTAAGTCCTAGCCTTGAAAAAGTGCCTCAAATATCATAGTCGCAAGCACAGAACTAGGTGAAAAAATCTATAGTTGTTGGGATGTAGGCTTATGGGAGTGACTTAAGGGTATCAACCACTTCCTTGCCTTTTCATGGGAGCGACTAAGAGCCCAGGTTAGTGAAAAAGCAAGTTAACTCAGGGGTTGGGCACCTAGAGTGTTTGGTTAGCTCTTGCGGGTCCTATAGCTCCCGAGGAAGGTCAGCTTGGTTTCAGTTTGTCAATTCCACTTCCTTGATTATACCTAGGAGGTTGAGTCATATCCTAGTAACTCTTCATCACATGTTTACCCCAGTAGACTATTGAACTTGGGTAAATGTGGGAAGAGGGTGTTACATACATTGTTTATACAATGGGTCAGAATTGGTTCTACACACAGAATCATTATTTCAATCAGAGATAACATCTATTTTTGGTATCAACAGATAAACTTAAAGGCTAGAACTTCAAGGTTTGATTTCTGCTCTTGATCATTTTAATCTAAGAAGACCCATCCCCAAAATTTTATTTTGGATCATTGGGTAACCAATCTAGGAAAATCAATATCACCATTTATGAGGGAATTATTTCTAATCATTCCTACCAGTCTCACTTAATTGGTTTCTCTTACGCTTGAAGTTTATAATCATGTAACTTTTATTGATTTGCCATCTAGTTTCCACTTTTAAAAAGTCATTAGGGAATTTGATTACACATTTATATTTGCCTAACTGGAAAAAGCAACCAGGCTTCATTGAAATGAGGCCATAAAAATTAGATTGCAAGCATTTTACTTTATGGTTAATAGTCCTATGTGAAATCTATTGTTTTGCTAAACTGAAGTACTCTAAGGCTTCAGAAGCCCATTACAAATCAATCTGTAAGTACAATCTAAAAACCATAAGGACGACATTATAGTACGGTAAAACATGCAATAATAGTAGCATTTTTGAAAAAAAATGGAAATTTACACTTCATAATAGAAAGTTATGTATTGTCACCTTAATCACTTCAATAAACTCACATCACACTCAAGTTCAGAGTAAAGATTCAAATATAGTAATTGAAATATGCTTTTCAAGCCTAGAGAATCAAAGCCACCCAATCTAATGGGAACATCAATAAATCTATCCATTTCATCCACACCATCATGTAATACATGCAATACTCAAATTTCCCTATCGAGACTACTTGTATGCAACATGTAGTAGCTCATTAAATCATCAATAAATGTAGAAATACACTTTATTTGAGTTGTATGTGATGAGCCTCAGTATTGCAACAAGAATGATGCAACTCCCAAGGCTACTAGCTTTAATGATCAACCCGGGCTTCATTCAAACTTAAGAGGTATCATCACTATATGTGCACCATACAATGTGTTCTTCCTTTGTTGTCATGATGTAATGAAGTTCATGTAATCAAATCAAATCCTAACTAGTTGCAGAAATGGAAATGCTCGAAAAGGAAACCTTAACCTATTGCAAGAAAGAAAATACAAGGAAGGAAAAACTATTCTAATTTCATAAAGTAAACATCATTAACTAAATATAAATCATTAGATTTCAAAGAGTTTAGATCCATTGAAAGAGTTCATTGGATGTGGCAATCAAGAAAATCATTATTGTATTATCCAATTCATAAATTTGTCCATTAACCTAAATCGTTGATATGTTTTGCATGGGTAAAAAGGAAAGTCGTAAGTGGTGTTTGTTCCTCCTCAACCATTAATTTAGAGACTACGGGTCATTATTCAACCCTAAGGGACAAAAACCAATCTTTTTGAGCAAATATGGGCAAGTATATACATGCTGGAAGAGTGTTACAGGAAGATGTAATTCACCAAATGACCAAGAAAATAAAATATAAATTGGATGGGAGATATTTTTTTATTGAATAAGATGTCTTAGGTCTCCATTCCAAGTGGAATCACTCCAAAATACCCCTATTAACACATGTTAAAAAATAACAAAACATTACTAGTCTAAAATCTAGAAATTCAAGAACTAATGAGTTAGTAAATCTATCAAATACCTAACCTATCAAGTGAAAATTAAATGCGGTAAATTTTGTTATTAATAGTATTTATTTATTTATTTATTTTTGTCTAATGCAAGTGGAATCAACTCGATTAAATTTCGTTAGCATGTTCTAAAAAATAGCATAAATTTACTACTATTTTCCACAAGGGACTTCCAAAACTTCATATTTGGGAATAATGAAACTAATCCAAGTAGCTCAATGATTACTATGACCTTCCAAAGTTGTTCCAAGGATGAAATTATGCTTTTGATCCTACAAAATAACTAACTTCGGCCATTTAACCCAAGCCTACAACAAGAAATCATCAATACTAAATGTAAAAATAGAAAAAAACAAGAACAGGAGATGCATGTGAATAAGAAGTGAAAGGAAGAAAAGTAATTGATACAAAAGGGAATTGAGGTCCCTAGGATTTCCAAGCACAAGGAAACTCAGAGTCCTATGAAAGAAACCAAGATTTATAAGTTGAACATGGCACCAATCTTTGTTATTTTCATTAATACAATTACAACCCTGCAAGAAATGACAGTGGAGCTACAAAAATATGAGTTCTGTCCACAAGAAGACTAAGACAAATGCACCTCTAGAGGAAAATTTGACATGATACTTATAAAAAATGATTAGGAAGCATTATCCATGAAAGGAGGAAGCTTTCCCCTCGAAAATACCTCAAATAGTGGATTTGGTTCCCAACACTAAGAATCTGCATTAAATGATAGGGAACACATTCCTAGATTTTATCAATCATTGGAGCTCTAGAATTTGTGCAATAATTTCATAATATATAGTTGATTTATTATCCAATATTGTAATTCCCTAAATTATATCCACCTCCAAATCTCCATAATGTGCCCAATATTCTCACAATATTCTACAAAAATAAATAATATTAGGCACAAATATGCAATTATCTAAAAACCTTCCTAATGAACATATTAAAGCTAAAAAACATTATTAAGTGTATAAGGAGAGCTTTAATATAGCTTTCATGTGCCTAAGAAAGGTTATATGGGCCTTAATTTACATCTAATTTGGAGGCCCATCATACCCTCTTGCAGATCCATTTGGGCACATCAACCCCAACTTACATATCAGTACTATTAGGGCCCATCAAACCCCAATTCAGTTGTTACATGCCCTAAATGAAGTCAACCACCAAAATGCCTCCCTCCCAAGAGATTCCATGACTGAAATCATCCAAAAACTGCCTCTAAGAAGATCAGCGTAGGTAGGCCTTCATCAAGGTGCACTGCAGTGCAGTCCAATACAATGTCTAGGTGCTATGTAGCGTGCTTGAGCCCTCTTTGGCCTGCGCTGGGCGAATTTGAGCGAAATTTCATTGGGGTTTGGGAGTATTCTTGTCCATTGGATGCATCTAGAAGTTTCCCAAGTTTATCTACTCCTTTTAGCTCGAATTTGGATCAGGTAGGGAGTTAAGGAACATCAATCCCTTTATCCCTTCCTCCATGGAACTAAATTCTAAGTTTGGGAGGGCATTCATTATCACCATTTATAGCATAACTTCCTTCAATCACCTATAAAAAGACCACTCATCTAAGTGATCAGCGGTTGGAAATCATTGAATTATAGGGAGATGCTGTTAGGATGAGACTTGAGTTGGTTTCAAGTATTGTAATGAAGTCAAAATGTCTTTCTTGTTATGAGGAGAGGATGGGATTGAACTAGAGGAGTGATACTAAATCAAGCAAATTGGGTTGTAACTCTTCCTTTTACTAATAAAGTGTTCAAATATTTTTCCATATGTTTGTATTGTCCATTGATGCTTTCATATGTGTATTGTGAACTTGATTCCATTCTATGTTTAATCAATAGATCATTATCATATGCTTTGATCAATTTTTGTCTTTTGCCTGTGTGCAGGTACTTTTCAAGTGGATTAAGTACAGAAAGGAGTGACATAATTGGTCAAGGGAGATAAGGAGTAAGCGAAAGCTACAGGTAGGCTTCTTTATTTTCTTATTTAATCTATTGGTTATAGAAAAGTATTGAAAAATGTGCAACAAGAAATGCTAAATTTAGAATGTGCTAAAGATAGACCTGCTAAAAATAGCATGTATAAAAATAGCAGTTTGGCCAATGAGGTCATTGGCCACATTGGGTGAGAGGTGAAACTGCTAAAAATGGAAAGTTCTAAAAATAGCATTTCTAGGTCCATTCCTATTTATAGCAGTCCCTAGTCTATATAGGAAGTAAAATTAATTTTGGTCTTAAAGTAGTTGGAAATATTAATTAATTAATCTCCATGAGTTAATTAATTATGGAAAATTAAACTTGAAGTCTTTGTGAGATCATGCAATTATTTTCTCCCTTGATTTAGGAATTTATCCCTTGATTAAAGGAGATAAGGTTCAGTTCTATAATGAGAGGATCAGTTGACTTAGTTCTAACTAGTCAAGTCCAGTTAGATTATTTTAACAAGTTGTTAAAATAATAAAATATAGTTTGTTAATGCTTGCATGCATGTGACAACTATTATTTTAGATAACTGAGGATTCACTTATGGATAATTGTTGCATGTCAGTTCTGTCAAAGACCCAGTTGAGATCAGATATGGGACAATGTACTATCAGATTCTTGGATATTTCTAGTAAGTATTTCTTGCATGGAGAAGGATCTATTATAGGAGATTAGAGGACTTGTGGCCTATATATTGAGGCCTAGGTAGTCCATGATTTTCATCTTCTGATTGAAGATCATCAGGATCTTCTGATTACAGAGAGAGCAGGATAACTATTGAGCTGATTCTTTTTGTATGTTGAAGAGGATTTCCACTTGATTGATAATACATGGTTGGGGTTTTATGCTGGTGCTTTCCCATGGATATATCGTGTGTTATGTATGATTATTTCTCTTGATCAGTTATGCATGTTTCTACTTGATGTTGCTCATGAATTCGATTATGCTTCCGCTTAATGTTTTGTAGAAGTAGAACAAGTATTATGCTTTAGGACATTGCATATATTGGTTTGTTATACAGGTGAAATTTCTACATGGTATCAAAGCATAGGTGATCAAGCAAGAACAATATACTAGCAGGAGAAATTTGAAGTTTATTATTCGGGATATAAATCTCAAGTTCTTATCACATCTATTTCATTGATGGCGTTCTATGGTTTGAGGCTTGAGTATGCCCTTGATGGTAGCTCAAACTATATAGCTTGGAAGGATCGCATGGAGGCAGTTTTGGAAGATAATGGCCTTGAGGATTTCATTGATCAAGAAATTCCTAAGCCTACTGACAAGACTGAGCAGGTAGAATGGAGGAAGTGTGTGGCTAGAGCTAGGAGAATTCTCTTGGAGGTAGTGCGAGATTACATTGTATCGAGCCTCCATGGGAAGGAGACTCCACATGCAATGTGGAAAACATTGAAAGATTTATAGTAGAATAACAGTGATCAGAGGAAGCTGGCATGGAAGGAAAAACTTCGAAAGATCAAGTGTGAAAGGGATGAGACGATCTCTATGTATCTGACCAAGCTCATCACATGCAGGGATGAGCTTGCAAGTGTAGGGGTCGTGACATCGGATGAGGATATGGTGAGTCTAGCACTCCTTGGCCTTCCTAAGAGCTGGCATAGATACCAGGACTCGGTGAATGGAAGGGGGAAACTGCCAGATTGGGAACGACTATGGTCGGATTTGATGCAGGAGGAGATCAGATGGAGCACCAAAGACAATTCTTCTTCCATGCACGATGAGGAGAACTGTGCCTTAGTGACTAAGGCGAAGAAGGGGAAGCAGAAGGTTTCTCTTTCCGAATCCAGTTCTTCCAATGATGGGAAGAAGGTTGAAAAATCGAAAGTGCAATGCTTTCGTTGTCATGAGGTGGGCCATTATGCTGCAAATTGTCCACGGAGGAAATCGAAGAAGGGATTCAGGGAAGGATCTGAAGGTGAGTGTTAGCTCTGCTACATATCTATGATTTCTGAAGGTCGGAAACGAGCCTGGTCCACTTGGTGATACTTAAAGGAGGCTCGTGGTGGTCATTCTCCCTTCTTTCCCTCACTCCGCTTATCCTCCGTTACCTCCATTTCCTCTATTTTTCTTCTAGAAAACCAACAAAACCCCTTTGGTTGCCAGCCCCGAGCGCAAAAGCCAAAACCCCATAAAACCTCGCCCATATGACTTTGCGCCTTTGCGAAATCGTCACCTTTAAATCATAGCCATCAATTTCTTCTCGCCGATCCAATAGCTCTCGTCACGCCCGATAAAGCAACTTGCTTGATCGTTTCTCCACCATCCAATTAGCTCCGCCAAGATTGGACGGTCGTCGCACGTTTCGCGCCCACAAATCGATGGGATGTTAGCGTGTGATGGAGAGCGGTTTTCATCTCTCCTCCGCCGCTACGTGTCATACACCGAGTGGAATCGCGCGCCTTCATCCTTTTACCACCCGACGCCCAAAGGTGGTGCAATCGATACGACTTACTGGTTAACCCTCCGTTCCCACCCAATAACCGTCGCATGCCTTTGCCTCCTAATCACCGTTAGATCTGTTTTTCTAAGATCCAATGGTCCACGTTCGTCCCACTCTCACCTCTTCTGATATCTTCCATCAGGCCATCTCTGCCATCTATTTTCTTGATCCGACGGCCGATCTTTCTCCCCCCTCCCGAATCGTTCACTCGCCATGCAATCCACGTCCCTTGACCATTCCGAGTACCTGAAGGATGAAGGCGATCGACTCACCAATACCAGTTGTAGTTGCTCCTCAACAACCATATTTAACAAACAGTATGGCCGAGGAGGAAAAGGACAGAGAGTGAGTAGGTAACTGCATTGAGTAGTTATGGAACTTCATTGATACGAGCACTCCAGCTACTTGAGAGGACAACAGAGCACCTGAAAAGATCAGATTCATCCATTGAAACAAGAAAACGCACTCAGAGATGCCATCAGGCAGTTAAATGTAGTTGGTGGTCAATTATGACCCCTCCATACCTAAAATTGCCAAGTTCCTTTGTAATGAAATTCTATATATACTCGAAAACAAGATGTAATCAAGGTTGATGGTTGATGTTTTGATGTAAAGTTCAACTTCTGGCGACTGTAACCATTTTGACACTTACGGTGTCTCATCTTCATTTTCAACTAATACAAGCTTCTTTTGTTGTTAATTGCTCACTTTCCATTTCTCTTCTATTCCAAGCTATGCTTGATATGTTGTATGCTTGAATTCTTGATGTTTAGCATTAGAGTAGCTGTCATCCTACCTCTGTGTTAAAATCTTGTATGTATCATTGAATGAGTTATTCAGGTTTCTCTTCATCTGGTGCCAGAGAGCTGTCATACTGTCTGTACATTAGTAGATTAGATTCGTAGACTTTTTACTTGTTGCAGCCAGCCACATGGTCTTGTGCATCTGCTGGTGTGGTCAGTATTCTCTATATTCACCAAATCTTAAACTGTGAGTAGTTGGTGGTCTAAAGCCTTGTAGTCTGAGGGTGTTCACGCATGTCTGGAGTGAAACAAAGTAGAAGTGGTTATTTGGCTTGGACAAGCATCATTCCTTCCATTCATCCATTTGCAACAATAAGTTGAATTTATATGTTACCAGGCATCTCTGAGCTACAATCTAGGAGAGTTTCTTGGAATCCTAACATAATTGGCACCGTTGTTGGGGAGAGGAGATTGAAGCTCAACTTCCCTGGAAGAACAACATAGTTCCATTTTTGATGATAGACAAAGTCTGGACACATTTCTGGTTGTAATCATCTATCTGGCGAATCTACTTGGGGACCAACCTAGTGGCAACTCCACATTATAGTTTTGGCTCAGTTTGTGAGGCATAATCGGAGAAATCCTCAGAAATCACCAGCTGACCCAGTGCCTGACCCTAAGAAGACTGTTAAGCAAAGAAAAACATCACAGAAAGGAGCATCAGGATTAGGTAAGCCTAAACAATCTTGTGTATCTCTTTAAGAGAAGATTGTAGTTGAGAATGTATAGTTTGAAGATATAGAGCCTAGTATTGTTAGTGAAGAAATACCCTCAGAGATTCATAAAGCTGCTTGTCCATTAAGTTCCCCTTTGGATCTCAGTCCAAAGAAAGCCTCCCATACAATTCATCATATTCCTTTTTCCCTGTCATCCATTTCACAGCTCCCTACCGTTCAAGCTTCCAGTATCCTTCCACCTACCCTAGTCATGGCAGGCCCACAAGCTCCCACTAAGATGGAAAGAATCATAGCTACTAGGTATGGACCCCTAGTCCTACCTATTCCTTTGAATGCCATGCCTGCAGGAGAATACTAGAAATACATGCCTAAGTTATTGGTACCGAGGGAGTAACTACTGAAGAACACATTGAGTCTTTTTATAGTTATGCTGATAACCTAGATATCAGTGAGGATGATGTGTGGATGAGAGTATTTGTCTAAAGCCTTGATGGAGAGACTAGAAAGTGGTTCAGAGAGTTGACCCCTAGGTCCATAGTAGACATTGAAGCATTAGATGATGTATTTTTGAAGCATTGGGGAGACAAAAAAGACCTACTATATTACCATACTGAGTTTGGAAATCTCAAGAGGGAAAATGGGGAATCATTATTTGATTTCAATAAAAGATTCAATCGTATGTATAGTAAAATACCAGATGAAGTAAAGCCTACCCCCACCTCTACAAAACTCACCTATTCTAATGCATTTGACTCTAATATTTGCTTGCTGTTGAGAGAAAGAAGATGTGCCACGCTGATCGAAATGCAGGATGCAGCCATAGAGGTAGAATCTAATATCATGGCTGCGAGAAAGCTCAAAGGTCATGCTGATAGAAGTAGGCAGAGAGGTGAGGCTTCTTCTTCCTCTGCTTCATCTTCAGAACCTAAATTAGACAAAATGACTAAAAAATGATAGAGTCACTGGCTGCTGAGATATCTAGGCTAAAGGTTGAGCAGAGTTCTGGTAAGGCAAGGCTTCCTAACTCATTTGCTCCTAGAAACCCAAGTTCCTTCAGAAGAGCAAATGATAAATTGCAAATCATTCAAAGAGGAAAGGAGACTAGTGAAGAACAGAGAGTTAAGGCTCCTTTTCAGAACGTAGTCATGGAGGAGGAGCAGTTCAATGAAGAGGATGAGATCCACTACATGGAAGATAAGGGCAACACTGCCTTTTTGACATTAGCTGCTTACGAAGAATCATTACTCCAAGATTAGACCAATCAAGAGTGGGATAGAGAAGCTGTTCTGTAGGCCGATGAACAACAAAGGTATAATTTGAGGTCAAGAATGAGTAATGTCAAGGAGAATCCTGCCCAAAGAGCTTTTGTCCCCCCAAAGCAGCAGGCTGGCAAGTGGAAAAATCCGGTAGTTGATCCAGTCATCCCCAAAGCTCCAGCTCAAGAGGTAAGAGTCCTTGACAAGTTCCCTCCCCCTTTTAGTTTTGAATCAGAAGTCGAGAAGTTAAAAGTATCTATGCCTCTGATAGAACTTGCAAAGAGTGAGGTATTTAGAAAGCCTATCCTTGATGCCCTTGAGCTAGAAGCCTCACAAGCATCTCATGACTATTTAAATTTGCAAGATGATAAGCCTGCAATTGTGCTTAGCCCAATGACTGAACCCTTTGACAATAGCTCCCCATCATTCTATGTCTCCTTGACCATTCATGACAAAACCCTCCATAACTGCCTGCTGGACACTGGTGCCAGCCATAATTTGATGCCCAAAGCTGTCATGGAAGAGTTAGGCCTTGATATTACCAGACCTTATCATGATCTATTCTCCTTTGATTCAAGAAAGGTAAAATGTCTTGGATTAACCAAAGACTTGGCCATTACCCTAACTCAGTTGCCCATGAAGAGCATGATGATGGATATTGTGGTGGTAGATGTTCCCCCTAAGTTTGGTATGCTACTTTCTAGAGGGTGGATTAAGAGGCTGGGTGGAACATTACAGAATGGTTTATCTTATGCCACTGTCCCAATTTTTGGAGGGGAGAGCAGGAGATTGTACAGAGAAGCACAACTGGTCTATATCATCAGTGATGAGAAGAATCCTTCTAACCATCCCATCTATGCTGTGGATAATAATTTTGGAGCATGTATTCTCCAAATTGAAGAGTCCCAGAAGTCCTCATTGCAACTCAATAAACCAATAGTCTAGGTCGTGGGAGAGAAAGGAAGTTAGGTTTGGGAGATGTTCTTTGATGGAGCATGTTCGAGGGAAACTGCAGGAGCAAGGGTGGTGCTGATATCTCCAAAAAAAGAAAGCACACATCTGTCTTTTAAGCTGACTTTCCAAGTTACCAATAATATAGCAGAGTATGAGGCTCTGATATTGGGCCTTAATGTAGCTAAAGGCAGAGGAATAATAAACATAAAGGTGTTTGGAGATGCTGATCTCATCATTCAGCAAGTGAACAAAACGTTTCAAGAAAAGCACCTGAGGCTGAAAGCATATAGAGATGAGGTATGGAGACTCAAAGATTCTTTTGATAATTTTTGTATCTCATATATCCCTAGAGTCAAAAATCAGCTCACTAATTCCCTTGCTGTGTTTGCTAGCATGTTTATCCCTCCCATGCCTCCCAGACTAGTTTATGAAGTTTAGATGAAATATAGACCATCCTTGCCTGATAATGTTCAGCATTGGAAAGTTTTTGAAGATGATGATGAGGTAAATAGGTTTCTGCAAGTCATTGATGAATTCTCTGAAATGCAAATTGACCAAGAGAATGAAGCCTTGGAGGAAAGTCCCGAGCCCCAGCTTAGAAACAAAATTGGCAAAGACAACATTGTGCAACTACCTAGTAATCATATACCTAGAGGATTTGTTCCACTAGAGAAGCTGTTTGATCAAAATGATTTGCCTTATAAAGCTGCCCAAAAATAAGATCAATCTGCAGTCCATAGGCATAATTTAGGGAGTCCAGAGCATCCAATATATGTAAATCTGTCCACCCATCTATCTGCTGCCTAAAGTTCTAAGTACTGCAATTTAATGAAGCAATTTGCTGATGTTTTTGCTTGGGAATATAGTGACCTGAAAACTTATGACAAAAAGATCATCCAGCATAGAATTCCCTTAGAGAAAGACACTATCCCTTTTGAGCAGAAACTAAGACCCATAAACCCTTTACTCCTTCCTCTAATTGAAAAGGAGATCAGGAAGTTGTTGGCTGCCAAAATCATAGTTCCCCTAAGATATTCAAAGTGGGTAGCCAATTTGGTTGTGGTGAGGAAGAAGAGTGGAGAAATCAGGCTCTGTGTTGATTTCAGAAACCTGAACAAGTGTTCCAAAAAGGATAATTATCCTTTGTCTAAGATGGAGCATTTGCTGCAGAAGGTCTTAGGAGCCAAAGTGATGTCTTTCCTGGATGGATTTTTAGGGTATAAACAGGTTGTTGTACATCCAGATGACCAAGAGAAGACTACATTCACCACTCCTTGTAGAACTTTTATGTATTCCAAGATGCCTTTTGGGCTGATGAATGCTGGAGCCACCTTTCAGAGAGCTATGGATATAACATTTGTAGGAGAGAAGGATAAGTTTGTCCTTATCTATCTAGATGATATAACAGTATACTCCAGTAGCCATCGAGCCCATTTGCAACATTTGAAGAAAGTGTTTCTGAAGTGCAGAAAGTTTGGGATTTCAGTCAATCCTAAAAAGTCACAGTTTGCTTTAGAAGAGGGCAAGTTGTTAGGACACATTGTTTTTGTTGCAGGTGTCAAAATTGACCCAGAAAGAGTAAGATCAATACAGACATTGTCTGTCTCGAAATCAAAGAAGGATATCCAGTCCTTTCTGGGCAAGATAAATTTTGTAAGGAGGTTTATTCCAAATTTTGCAGAACTTGTAAAATACATCACCTCCATGTTAAAAAATGGGTCAAAAATCAAATGGACTGATGCACCAAGAACATCTTTTCAATCCACCAAGAGAGCTATTATGGAAGCTCCTACTCTGATCAACCCAAATTATAGCAAGGAGTTCCATATATTTTCATTTGCTTCTGATGACACCCTTGCAGCAGTTCTATTACAGAAAGATGACAAAAGTTCAGAGCATCCAGTAGCATTTTTTAGCAAAATCTTGAGGGATGTTGAGCTGAGGTATGATATCATTGAAAACAGGCATATGCTCTTATCAAATCTTTGAAAGCTTTCAGAATTTACATTCTACATTCCAAGGTAATTGCATATGTGCCCTCTGCTTCAGTAAAAGATGTCCTAACATAGCCAGATGCTGATGGAAGAAGGGCTAAATGGATTGCAAAGCTTATTGAATTCAACATAGAATTGAAGCCCACCAAGCTTCTCTGAGGTCAGGGTCTTGCTAGATTAATGGCTGAAGAAAATTACAGAATGATGGACATGAATTTGATAAGCATGAATTCAAAGGATGGTCAAACAAAAGAAGAGACAGTTGAACCAGGGTTGAGCCAGTCACTGGCAGAAAATCTAGCTTCTTGTGAATGGTATTCTAGAATGATTCGATTTTTGCTGAAGCTAGAAGTGCCTCTAGGCCTAAGTTCAAGCCAATCCAGAACCCTTAAGCTTAGAGCAGCCAAGTACTGCATTCATGAAGACTTGCTCTATTGGAGAGACCCATCTGGAATCCTTCTCAGATGTCTGGACAAAGAACAATCCACAAAAGTCATGCATCAGTTTCATTCTAGCAATTGTGGAGGACATCACTATTGGAAAACTACAGCCCACAAGATCCTCAGAGCTGGTGTTACACTGAAATTTGTCACCATGACTATCTGCAGTTAATATGGCTCCATCAATAGTCATATTATCCTCCTTGTCAAGCCTTATACCTCTGCTCTCCATGTCAAACTTCAAAAAGAGAGAAAGTCATTAAAAAACATGTTTATCTCTGGGTACGCAGGTTCTCTCTACCTTGCCTGCGTGTACGCATCCCAAGCTCATTGTACCTACGTACTTGTATGCTCTGTAAGCCAAGGGATGGGTGCGTACTCCTGTAAAGGTCAAAAGGCGCGAGTTTCATCTTAAAAAAGTTACTTGTGGTCACTTCTAGAGCTTTCTAGAAGAGTGTTTGACGTGTATTGAGCGCCTCCAGATGGTTCATGCATCCCTATGATAGAGGAACTTATCCCATCAAGAGAGGAGCTACCCCATCCAAAAGAGGGAGTATCCCATTGATGTTGGAACTGAATAACTTCCTCTAGAACACTATAAATACAGGCATTGGGCCAGAGGAGGGGAGGTTGAAAGCTGAACATTCCAAAGGGTAGATGCTGCTGGAATTAGGACTTCCATTGTAAGCTTGTGAGGAGAGATTACCATCCTTTCTTGTTTCATTTGGAAGTGGGTGAGCTTGTCAAAGTAGAGGAAAAACTCTTGCTGGACCCTGGGAGGAACTTGCACAACACCAAGGCTCAGGTTGTAATGGTTTCTTTTGTTTCCTATTAATACAAATAAGTCCATTCTTCTCAATGATTTGTTATTAATGAATTGTTTCATATACTACTTGGTCTATATGTTGAATATGTTTTATTTTATGGGATATTCAGGTGCTATGTAATCGTTTGATTGTTAGTGAATGCAGGTTTCGAAGTGAAGGAGGAGCTCATCTGGATCAACGAAGCTGGACTACTACAACAGCGTTGGACTTCAGGTAGGATCGAAAAACACT
>APFE030737063.1:0-14616 GCA_000404065.3 Pinus taeda
GTAGTCTCATTTTGAGTTCTTATTGAAAAAGACAAAAAGATTTTCTTTTCATTTACATGTTGAAAGAAAGATTTGTTTCTCAAAGAATTGCATTCTCAAACTCTTTCTTTTTGCTAGAAATTCATTGAAGGAAAAAAAAATTGTTTATCATTCTTAGGTGCATTTTTTAGTGTTTTTGGAGTCGAGACTTCACACCATCAATGTTTCATTTCCATACCTATTGACTTAAGAAACAACCCATAAATGTAACACTTAATTAAAATTTATCTAGCAATCTTTTTTATTTCTAGGGCTCTTATCACCAATATAGGTTAGGCTAGTATCTTGGAGTAGGGAGTAATTAACTCTCCAAGATAGTTAAAACAAACAAGTAGCTATATCTTGTGATAGGAAATAAATCGAATTGTAATTGATATAATCTAGGAAGCTCCTCTTAAAGGAGTCAATCATGACATCATTTCTAAACCTTTGAGACAATCAAGTCTGTCTCATTGGGAAAGATAGAAGATTTGCATGTATTATAAAGGGTAAACCTCGGATTAACCATTATTGAGGAGCCTAGGGTCACTTGTTGGTAAACCTTAGATTGATCATTTTGAGGAGCCTTCAAGGGGATTGAGCTTTGTTACTATGCCCTTGTGCATAGATTTATTGTAGACTGTTCGCCCAGTTGTATTTGTTACTATTGGTAACCTTAGTGTCCATAAAATTAAGATTATTTCCTAAGGTGATAGTGAAGAATGGGTCTCACTATACTTGGAGCAGACATCGACTAGACTCACTTGGAATCTCTAGGGGGTTCTCTTCACTTGAGACGGTTTTGTGAAGAAACTTGTGTCAGTCTGTTTCATTAAGCAAGTTGTCGGGGTAACTATTCCAACCCCCCTTTTTGTATTAAATTCTATGATGTTGGATTTCATCACCAACTAGTGTTTTTGGTATGAAAAGTTACTATTTGTGTGTGGTTTGAACTCTTAGATGTTTTAGGTGTGTGGTTCAATTTTTTGTTTCTTTAGAGACTTTAGGTGGATTTATTGAGATTTTTTTTGTTTGCGTGTGAGTAATTAAATATTTAATCGTGGCTGAATTACCGAGGCAATCCTGTAAACTTTGGGGGAAACCTCCCGAGTATACACCAAGCCTGCTTGAAGGGCTACAAGCTCTTGTATCACCGAGTGACATTAGAGTTGGATCACTGGAAGCCAGAGAGTCATCTTTAATTGTTCATCTTGATTATCAAGTTAAGACAACAGAGTATATTTCTGAGCCAATTTCACTTTCCAAAGTTACTGGTAGTTTTTCTCCTACTAGTGAATTAGTTGAAGAACCTGAAATTTCTAAGCTTGAAACTGAACCTGCTCCTACTCAATCTTCAGGATTTTCTTCTCCAACTTCTAGTGGTCCTCGTTCACCTAAAGTACGAAGTATCATTACCCAAAATATTCCTTCTGGACTCATTTCTATTGAAGAACTTGTTAGTCTGGACGAGTATATAACTCTCCTTGAAAATCAACCGACTTTAGAACTTAGGGAGTGTGAATCAATTTTCTACATTCCTTTTAGGAGTGACGCTTGGTACGTATCATTAGCGAACTTTTTAGAAAACCCAGGTCTTAATTTTTCACCACCTCGAATTCCTTTTCATCCTATGACCAGAGGTTATTATCCTCCTTTGAATATGTCGAGATGGTCATCTATGTTTTCCCAAACACTGGAAACATTTCTATATGGTAGTCCTTCTGTTCCTTTGGGGTATCAGTCACTCACTAGTACTTTTTCAGGAGCGTCTCCTTGACCAATTGAACATGAGATATCCACTGGTAATAACGGAACTCAAGCATCGAGCGTAGAAGAAAGTCTTATGATGTCTGGTACTATTCCAAATCCGCAACCTCAAGGTAGTCAATTATCGCCTAGGGGGCAACCTCAAGGCAGTTAGTTATTGCCTGGGGGCAACCTCAAGGTAGTCAGTTATCGCCTGGGGGGCAACCTCAAGGATAGTACATACGTCAAGGTCAAGCCCAGACTTAGTACATACCTCAAGGTCAAGCCCAGTATCAATATACACCTCAAGGTCAGCCCCAGTTTCAGTATGTGCCTCAAGGTTATGAATCTCAAGGTCAGTACCCAACTCAAGGTTTCCAACCACCTTCTGATAAATCATAGTATAAGGAACTGGAAATATACCTCTCAATTATCAGCCCTATGTTCAACCTAGTTATGGTCCTCAATATGCTCAACATTTTATGGGTCCATACCTCGGAATGAACATGGTTAACTTGGACAACCTTTGGTTTCTGGCCCAACCCAGCAACTTGTCCAGCCTACTGTTCAAACTTTTGCACTTGGTGTAGTTCATCAGTTTGGGCCTAGTTCACCTTGAACTCTGCCTCAAACTACTGCAGCTTATGTTCAATCTACCCCACCTACTTTTGGAGTATCGGTAGCTCTGGTTTCTACTGTTCCTGCATCAACTCCTCAAGCCTCCTTACCACAGTCAGGACCTACAGTTCAAACTTCAGTTCAGATACCTGTAGGACAACCTGGTCCAAGTACAGTTGTCAGAAGTCAACCACAATTCACTTATCAACTGTACCAGGGATAGTACCAATTCAGTCTTGCTATGTAAAACCCAATTTATCAATATCAACCACACCTTGGATATACTTATCAACAACCTCAACAACCCCAGTTTTGTTTGGTTAATCTTGGTTTTCTAGGAGGATATAATATTCCCAATGTAAATCCAATTCCAGGTTATCCTGGATATCCTCCTCCTGGGGCTGGTCTTGTTACCCAAGGTTTTTGAGAACCTAACCGTCAGTTATCTTTTATTACAACTTTGGATTTACCTGATTTGTCTTGCCTTACAAAAGATCTAATTAACTATCTTCCGTATTGGCCGCCAATTCCTAATAAGTTTCCCAGTGATATCCCAAAGTTTGAGGGTAAGTCAGGAGAAGATCTATTAAATCATGTGATGACTTATCATCTCTAGTGTGCATCTAATTCCATTATTAATGATTCAATTCGATTACATCTTTTTTCAACGTACTCTGACTGGTCTTGCTGCCAAATGGTACAGAGTTACCACGAGGCTCTTTTTATAATTTTAGTTAATTAGCCACTTCTTTCTTAACTCATTTTTAGTTGCCTGTCAGATATGACAGTGGCACAGAATTATTAACTTCATTAAAATAGTCAATGTCCACATATATTTCAGATCATATTCATGAATGGCAACATAGACAACATTGAGTGAAAGTTTTTATTCCGGATCAAATTTTAGCAGGATGGTTTGTTAAATCATTATTACCTAAAATCACTAAAGATGTAGCCAAGGTAGGAGTTATTACTTAAGAGTAAGTAATTGCTCAGGCTCAGTACCTTGACCTCGTTTATAAGCAGTCAGATACTTTACATGAAAAAATCCCCTACCTTCTGAAACACAATCAACTAACTACAGCTCCTTTAGGGTCTCATACTGTTGATGGTATGATTGGTTCAGTTAGTACAAAAATCAAGAAGAAATCTTCGAAGAATTCTTCTCCTATTATAACTTTACCATATTCCCCGACAAGAGACTCTTTCACTGAAATTCCAGCCGGTATCCATGTTGTAGAATCATTTATGGCCAAATCAAAATCCGGTGGTAAAAAGAAGGGGAAGAAGAAAAATAAACAAAACTCAAAAGAGAAATCAGATAAAAATGAATCTACTGAAAAGAAATGTAAACCTCACTATCCTTGTCTCATTTGTGATGAGGAGCATTTTACAAGAGACTGCCCACATCGAGCCGAGGTTTTGAAAATCATCAAAGGTTCTCAAATGCCTACTTCCTTGAAGGATCCTTTTCCTAGCCAAGATAGTAAGATGACCAGTTCTTCCTTAAATGCCTCAGAAGAACCCATTATGATGATGTCTCATGTAAGGATTATGACATGATTGTGAGATTATGATAGTAAAAATCTTGTTGGTGGTAAAGAAGCAGAATCTTCTAATTCCAACCCATCAACTTCAACTCCTTCTAGTTCTGATTCGTTACAGATCGAGAAACCTAACCCTGACTTAGTAATCAAACCGCCTGCTAAAGGTATACTTCGGAAGTCAGCTTTCAATCTACATGCATGAGCTGCTTAGAATTATAACATTGTTGAAGACTTAGCTATTTCCCCTTTAGCAATGTCGGCCTTGGAGGTGCTGCAATCATGCCCAACACAACGTAAATTACTATTGTCGACTATATGAGTTGTTGATATTTATGATTCCAACCTTATAATCTTCGATTTAGCGAATAGTACACCCCACCTACCTCATCAAATGGCTTTCCATATTCCAGTGTTAGTCAAAAACAGACTTGCTTTCGAACTGTGATTGATGAGGGAGCTTCTATGTGTACTATGTCGATCCAGTGTTGGAGATCACTTGGTTCTCTGACACTCAATCAGTCCCCCACGATTCTAAAGGCTTTTGATGGCTGAGGGTTCCATCCTTTTGGCATTTGGAAAGATTTACCTATAGGGGTTGAAGGCAAGACTATAAATCTAGGTGTGGAAGTGGTTGATGCCCCTCTAGATTACAACCTTCTCTTGGGTCGTAGTTGGTATTATGCTATGACTACTATTGTTTCATCGGTCTTTCAGCTTATCAAGTTCTCTCATAATGGAAAGATCATTACGATAGACTAGCTAACTTATTTTTGATCTGACCCAGCCTCTTCAGATAATATTCAACATGTCGGTAAAATAGCTATCCCTTATAAGGATGTTGGGGTAGGTTTTATTAAAGATTATGGTTTACTAGGAATGCTTTCTTTTGCTTCTCCTAACGTATTGCCTTCTATTGCAACTATTCATATGATTTCATCGAACACTATTACTTTTGATGATCCTTGGATCATACCTTCTGATTCTGAGGTGGATTCATTTGGTAACGCGATGCCTTTGAGTCCCTTTGGAATTGCATATTAGGTTGTACAGTCATTTTCTAACTCTTGTTCAACCGAAATTGATCCAATGAATGTGGTCCATGGGGAATCACTTTCAATATCAACCTCAACTTCAACAACATTTTATGATCCTGTTCATACTGATGAGCAGATTCGTGAACTTTTGTCTGATGATGATTTACCATGGGAAGATCTTCATCATTGATCTTCGTTTTTACCTGAGATTGATCATTTTGAAAATGATTTTTCATCTATTTTTACCGCTGACTATGTCAAAGAACCATAGAATCCATTGCAACATCCTGATTCTGAGTTAAATTTGGGAAATATCTCTCGAATGGTTCCTATTGACATTTCAGTTAAACCCGGAATTATTGAAAACATTCATATAGGTTCTTCCTATATGGACGATGAAATCCAAACTTATAAATCCCTATTTCAAGAATTCTACGACATGTTTGCCTGGTCATATGAAAAAATGCTAGGAATTGATCCATCAATTGTTGTCCATGAAATTAAAACTTACCGAGATGCTAAACATGTCTGGCAACATTTAGGTCAGATACATCCACAAAAAGCTGCTGCTATTAAAGCTAAAGTTGAGAAATTACTTCATGCAGGTTTCATTTATCTAATTTCCTTAACGAATTGGGTATCAAATATTGTTCCTGTTAACAAAAAGCAGGGAATGATAAGAATATTTATTGATTATAGGGATATTAATCAAGCTTGTCCTAAAGACAATTATCCAACCCCCTATATCGATCAAATTATAGATGATTGTGCTGGCAGTGAAATGTTCTCCTTTAGGATGATTTTTCTAGTTACAATCAAATCAACATAGTCCCTCTTGATCAACCTAAAATGACTTTCATTTGCCCATGGAGGATGTTTTCTTATTGCAAATTCCCTTTTCGATTGAAGAATGCTAGAGCAACTTTTCAAAGGGCTATGTCTTACGCATTTCATGACATCAAGCACATTGTGCAACCTTATCTCGATGATTTACCTACCCATTCATTACGAAGAGTTGATAATCTCACTCATTTACGAGCAATCTTTATTAGATGTAGGCATTATCGAATTAGATTGAATCCACACAAACGTGTTTTCTGTATAGAAATGGGTTATTTTCTAGGATTTTTCATTTCAAAAGCTGGCATTCGTGTCAATCCCTTGAAGGTTGAAGCTACTGTGAAATTACCTCCTCCTTCGACTCTTCACCAACTCCAAAGTTTGCAAGGAAAAGTAAACTTTTTACGTCGTTTCATTCCTAAATATGTCGAGATAACGAAAGGTTTTACTAGGTTGTTGAAATAGAATACTCCATTCTTTTGGGATGAGATAGCTGAAAAATATTTTGATACACTTAAACGCGCATTGACCCATGCACTGTTATTGCATCCTCCCAACTACAACCAGGATTACTTTTTGTACCTCGTCGCTTCTCATTCCACCATTGGGATGGTTTTAGTTCAGGAAGATGAATTCAACAATGAACATGTGATTTACTATCTTATTCAAACCTTGAATCCAACTAATCTTAAATATTCGCATGTGGAGAAATTGGCCTTGGCATCTATTCAAGCTTTCCAAAGATTTTTTCACTACATCTTATTACGCAAAACCACGGTAATTTTAGACTGTAACCCTATGACGTATATCTTGACCAAACAATTTCTAAGGGGGAAGTATTCCAAATGGATATTTATCCTGTAGGAATTTTCCTTGGAGTTTGAAAAATCCAAGGCAAAGAAATCTTTGGTTTTTTCATAACTAGTGTGTGATTTCCCGTGTACTGATACTGAAATGTGGTGGAAGAACCCATTACGGAAAAATCCTTGTTTCTTATCAATACTCTTGATCCATGGTATGGAGATATTATTGTTTATCTCCAAACCCAATCTTTTCGGCCTGAAATCTCACGATTTTAGTGACGGAAAATACGTTTCCAACCCCAACAATACAATATTATTGGAGATACACCCTATCTTCATAGAGCAGATTCTATTTTTCGATGTTGTCTAACTCATGAAGAAGCTCAAAAAGGTTCTGAATGATTTTCACTCTAGAGCATGTGGCGGTCATATCTCTGGGTATGGCACAACCCAAAAGATATTGCGCGCTAGTTATTTCTAGCTATCCTTATTCAAAGATTGTATCTATGCAGTCTGGAAATGCCACAATTGTCAAATTTTTTATTGTAAGATGCATGCTCCACCCACTCCTCTCCACCTAATAATTTTTGTCGATCCTTTCACAAAGTGAGGTATCAACTTTATTACATGTAACCCTCACTCAGCCGGGGGGCATTCGTATATCATCCTTGTGGTAGATTATTTTACTAAGTGGGCCGAGGCGATGCCTACATTTTCGGCAGATGGCAAAACTGCTGCAATTTTCATTTCCAATCATATAATTGCTAGATTCGGTGTTCATCAAGCTATTATTATTGATCATGGAGTCATTTTCGAAACATCATGATGACTGAATTGACAAATCAACTTGGCTTGCATCACTATATTTCTACTACATTTTATCCATAGGCTAATGGTCTGGTTGAAGCTATCAATAAAGTTCTAGTCACTATGATCCAACGAATCATTGGTATTCATAGGTCAAATTGGCATAACATGTTATTTTTGGCACTTTGGGCATATCGAACCTCAGTAAAAATATCAACTGGTTTCACTCTTTTTCAATTGGTTTATGGTTTCGAAGCAGTGTTACCCATTGAATGCGTAATTTTGTCATTGCAAATAACCATAGAATTACTCCCAACCACTTCCGAAGAGGAGAAATGTTTGTTGTACTTAGCTCAACTAGATGAGAATCAATGTGATGCTACATTAGCATTCGAAACTCATGCGAAACGAATAAAATCTTAGTACGACTTAAATGTTACACCTCATAATTTTTTGGAAGGAGACCTAGTCTTACTATACGATCAAGCAAATGATAAACTAGGGGCTGGAAAATTTGTACTTATGTGGCATGGTCCTTATATTGTTAAGTTGTTCTTTGGAGATTTTTGTTAGATTAGTTTCTTTCTAGCTGGTGTGTTTTAGATTAGAAATATGTGCCTAGTTTAGAGAGTGCTTCTATCATTATTCATGCTTATCTTGATTTAACTCTTGATATTATAGATGTCGACATTTCGTCAAACATATATCGGTTTTGTTGATGGTGCTTGTTGTAATACACAGAACATTTCTTCCGCAACTTGAGTTATCTGTTCACCCTCTGATGAGTTAGTATCTATGCATGGGGTAAGCCTCAGTCAAAAAACCAATAACATTGTAGAGTATAGTGCAGTGATTGAGTTATTATCTTAATCCATCTCATTTGGGATTCGGAGTTTGATTGATACGTTAGATTCCGAACTCGTTGTATTATAGCTTAACAGGGTTTATGCCATTAGAAATCCAGTGTTATTAAGGTTATTTTTGGGAGTTCGTCTCTTGGAACGTGAATTTGATTACATTGAAATCAACATATTCCAGGATATTTAAATACATTAGCAGATGCAATTTCTTCTCGTATGTTAAATAGACATTTGCATTAATCAAAACAATAAATTTAAAAACATTCCATAACATGTTATTCAAGATAGCCAGTAATAGTGATATATCATAGTATAGAAGTGTGTCAAATATACATCTTCTTCGATCATAGGTTGAAAAACACCGTATGATCGGAAAAAATGATAGTACAAAAGATATAAAATGTCGTGTGAGTCTACAAATGTGATCCTATCCCCGGTGATGATCACAATAAGAAACCACTGCTCGGGCCACCCTACAAAAGAAACTCCTAAAAGGTCCTAGGACCCCAATCACATATCACTATAACCTAAGTGGAATATCATATATGCTAGTCTATGGAATATCTGCTATCAAACGCTCTAGATGATTCTCCAATTCGGTCAGGGTCTCTGTAGATTGATCCTGCAGGGTCGGTATTGCTATAGCTGGGTATCTCCTCTCATAAAGCTGGAGAGCAGCTGGTCGTTGTGGACCCACATCTGCATTTAAAACTTTTTATTTTCAGTTTTGGATGATTTAAAAAACAAAAAATTAGTTAAAACTTTGAAAGTGTTGAAAATTATTTTACCTTAATCATCCCACTGCTCTCCTAGTGGAAGAGCCATGTATGGGTCACCACGATAATCCATCCCAGCATATGGAAAATCCTGAATCACAAAAGGTTGGTTCCTCAACCAATGAAAATACTCAGGTGGAAATCAAACAACCTCTGAGCCCTCCTCAAGATGACAAGCCATCACTACAACCCAACACATTATCCTAGGCTATTGAGGAAGAGGAGCCTCAGAAAGCTACTGTGGAACCAACATAGGTACCCTCTCTACACCAAAGCTCACAACCAGGAAACCATATCCAAAGTTTTTTAGTTGTCCGTTCTTTGCTCTAGTTAGTTGGCCTTTTACCTTCGCCAACACAGCCTCGCACCAGTTGAAGATGGTATCTCGATAACATTCTACTGTCATTCACATTTGGGATCCAGTAGCTACATGCAATGTTGCACTCCCACATAATCTGGTGATAGTGAATGCAATAGCCTTAAGTTCAGGATGGGAGATAGTAATATTGATCCGTTTGTCCTCTGTTTGGTCATTACAAAACTACAATCAGAGACTAGTGACAGACTGGCCACCTGGCCTAGTCCGTAAAAGAGATAATCATCCACCTCTCTTGGGAAAACCAGTCAAGAAATATATGTCCTCTAGCTCGATTTTGAGCTGTTGGCCATGTTGGATACCTATACGAATAGGTTTCATATTTCATGATTGGAAAATTCAAATGCTAAATATGCTCTGCTTTGCTGATTCAAAGATCCCATATTTCCAAGAAAAAGCAAGGTGTGTACATGCCTTCATGACTATTAAAGTTTTGATGGATGGTCCAACAGCGTAATCTGGATCATGCCATGTTTCAATTTTTCTGTTGTAGAATAGAGAAAGAAATCTGTCCAAACTGTTTAATCTTGGCAGATTAGTAGTTAGGCAGAGAAGCTAAGGTTCCCAACTGCTTAATCTGGGGCCTTGGAAGAAATAAGGGTAGTCCTAGATAGGAAATCAAAGGAAAAAGCCAATGGAAAAGAAAAGGCATATGAAGGGTCTGCAAGTCCAAGTGCACCCTCCAAGAAGAAACAAAAAATGTTAGGCCAAATAGTTGGGTAGGTAGATGGGGTTGCAGAAGTGTTGTTCCTCCCAAGCTGCACTTTGCTAATAAAATACAAGGAAAAGAACATAAGGGAGCATGACTAACCTCCCTTTTCCCTTTATTTATCACTCATTACTAACATCCCTTCACCAGTTGTGATTATGAAAGAATTCAAGGTTCTATGTTGGTCCTTATTGCCTATGGAAGCCACATTTCTTGTGTAAAGTTCTTTTCATTTTGATCTACTCTTTAAACTAAGTTTTTTTCAAGAAAACTTAGTAATATCACTCTTCATTCACCTTCTCCCTCCATATTAACCTTTAACTTTTATTATCTAGCTCCCTATGTTTCCCTTTCCCTACTATTATAACACCATGGTGTATAAATCCTAAGCATGGTATAAATACCGCCTCCTTGGCATTATAGCCATATGATTCACTACTAGGGAATTGAATTAACACCTGGTTAAGCTCAAGAACCCAAGCCAAACCTCTTATCTCCCCAGAACTCATTCTACCTAGTCAACCCCCCATTTTGCCCTAAAAACCTTGGAAAAACCCTTTGCACCCCTTTAACCCACCCAAAAGGAAATTTTACCCTGAAAACCCATTTTGTTTGCCTTATTCTAAGTTTGAAGACCTTTGTGAGCTTTATATGCGAAAAAAACCATTTATCCTAAGTTCCAATGCATATGCGACCTCACAAATAAAATTGCATAAAAACCCAGTTTTTCCTATGTTTCGGGTTTTATTTCACCTTCGTGAAAATACATTGCAAACCAATGAAAAATCATAAAATATTCCTAAGGGTCCCGCCGGGCGCTAATATCATGAAAATTATTATTTTAATCCCCACCCGATGACCGTATCCTCCATGCGAATCCATGGCCCGATAACCGTCCGATCCAGCGTTTTTCATCCGACGGCTGACGCTCTTATCAGACCGGCCCCGACGTCCGATAGATATCGTCCGATATCTGTCAGTCGTTGATGTCACGCGGGGTCCACGCGTCGCCTCCAAATTCCATCGGAGCCCCCTCTGACAGATTCCTCGCCGTATAGGAGGTGGTCCGATATTGCGCCACTTGTCCGCCGACGTCAGCGCCCCTTCAGTTGCCTGCGTCATCACCACGACCGCGCGCCCCGCCCATCACTGGTCCACCTGTCTGCCATCTCACCACCCCGTGGACCACTCACAGGTCGCCACGTCACCTAATGACGTCATGCTGACGTCACCCCACCCTGACCCACCTGGTGACGTCATTTAAAAAAGGCGCCAATAACCCGAAAAAGCCATATTTTGTCAATTTTTGCGCGTTTTTTGCACTTTTTGCAAAAAACATTATTGCGCCCTCTGCATGCGTTTTGCAACAAAAACTCCACCAACCTACTCAAAGCAACCAGGAGATCTTCAGTGCACCTACCAACCTGCTTTTCCGACCCAGGCCATCGATTTACCAGGTATTTGTCCGTGCAAACTTCTCTCAAACCTGGTTTTTCTCTGTTATAACAAAAAATCACTTTGAGCACAGAAAACTCATAATTCACCAGAAAATTACCTACACCCAGCTCCCTCTAGAAAAGTTAACGGTCGAAATTCATCAGCCGAACCCATTTGGACTGAAATTTCAGTGAAAAACCCGCATTCTTCGTTCGCGCAGTCGTGAACTAAAACCCAGAACCTACACTCAATTGTTGAGAAAGGTCTGTTAAAGACTAAAACTTGCCTCCTCAAGGAACTAAAACAGTATTTCAATTGCTGCAGACTTGCCCTGTTACCCTTCATTTCTCAATTTTCCCTCTTCACTCAGGCAGTGCTCTTCTGGTCTAAGAAATAGCAGTTTATTTGCCAAACAGAATCCAAGTAACCATGGAGACTCCAGCTGCACTAGTTTCCCTCAATGTTGCTCCCTTAAATGCCCCACAAAGAGAATTGGAGTGGCAGGATTTGGCAGCCTTGGACTACCAAATCTCAGAGGACTCCTCATCAAAATGCAAGTTCCACCTTCACCTGCTGAATAAGCTTAAGGCCAAACATAAGGATGGGACAGACATACTAGGCATTCGGGATTCCTTCCTCCCAATATTCAGGCTCCCTCAGGTCAACCAATTCCCTGACCTGATTCATCTATGTGATGTCTGCTATGACCCCATGCAAAGAGCTATGCTTGATCCTTCAGGCTCAGTGGTATTCTACATAACCCCTGAGGCCATTAGAGAGATGCTGCAGTTCAAGACCCAGAAGAAATTGGTCCCCTTGTCTCTATTGGATTTGATCAACCAAGGAGCTAAGATGCTAACAGATGCACAAATCATAAAGCTCAACCAATTGTTCATTACACACTCTGACATTGTGTTCTACCCTCCTATTTTTGATGGCTACCTCAATCAACTGGGTATAGATCTTGCATACATGATCAGTTCCATCTTGGGATACAAGTCACTTGAATTTATTGATGAAACTATACTAGTAATGATGACTATGTTTTCCCCTGGCAAGAGTCCAATCTATTATGATTATTCCACATATATTTAAGATAAGATGCATGAGCAGTTCTTGAACCTGTCAAGAGCGAAGGTGTTCAGATACACCTCCTACATCTACCACCTTATTCTATATTATCAACATGAGAAGTTCTCCTTCGTTGTTAAGAGAACAGATGCAGAAGGCAGCCAAGGTCAGTAGTGTACTGGACCTCAGTATTTCATAACAACACCTACTCTCCATATACTTACTATGAGTTCATAGACCTCTTCATCCACCTGGCCATGCCTTTATTCCTAAGCTCGCCTCCTCCAAGACTGACTGATGAGAAGCAGAGGATCTTGTAGTTATCCAAGGTGTACAGCATAGGGGAATGGTACTTTTACCAACACTACACCGTAATCAGAATATATGGGTGTGAGTTACGCCCATACAGATTGCCCAAGTATGTGCCTATGAGACTATTTGCCCTTGAATAATTCAGGCCATTTGGGAATGCTGATATGGTACACTTTGCAGGCAAGGGCAAGAAGGCACAGCTAAAGGTGAAAAATCAATTGGGCCACCTTGTCTTGACCAAAAGGGAAGGTTGGAAAGAAACTGATAGAAAGCTAGAATGCCTTGGCTTGAAAACCAGCTTCCTTTGGAAACCCTATGACCCTAATCATTCCATATCATCCAGAAGGCTAAAATATAAGCTCTCTAGCTATGACCATGTGAGTTTGCCCCACATTGAAAAATTTGCCAACCAGCCAAAATGGAAAAGGGGCACACTGGAGGAACCGGTCACACAAGAAGAATTGAATGAAAGAGCTAGAAGCCATCTCCTGAAAATGGCTGACTTGGAATCTCCTCCACAGGTATTCGCTCTGCCAAAGCCTCAAGCAGGAGTAGCTGCCTCATCATCCACATCACATCAAGAGGCAGTCCAAATCACAAGCCAAGCTCAGAGCAAAGGCAACGAGAAGGACATGGAAGAGCAACAGGCACAACAGGGACAGGTGCAGCCACCCCAACAGGTACAGCAGCAAAAAGAGCAACAGGAATAGGGGGAACAGACATCAGAGGCCCCAATGGCCACACAGTAGCAGCCACAACAAATGGCACCCCCAAGGCAAGATTCAAGGATTGACTCCTCCTTCCTCCAAACCCCTCAAAGGGAGGATGTAAACAGAAAAAGATAAAGAGAGACTCGCCATACAACATCACCAACTCAAGGGGAGAAGAGACAAAGACTAAACCCCTTCTCTGAAGAAGAAATGCCAATGGGGCAGACTTCAAGAACAGGCCTGCCCAGCATGGAGGCCTCAGCCAGCTCCTTCCAACAGGAGCAAGATAGGGCAGCAGTAGGAGAAGTGAGCTCCTCAGGACAAAGGAGGGAAGGTGAGAAAAGCATCAAGTAGCAGTTTAAAGACATCAAAAGCAGAAATGAACCATTAAAGCTGCAACTATATAATCACCTATTGAAAATGGCTCCTACAAACCAGTAAAGGCTCGTGTCTGCATATGATGCACATGAATGAAAACAATAATTCATGAAGCCATTTTACACCAACAGTGGCAGCAACCACAGTCAGCTGCAGATTATATCAGGACCAACCTGGAGGTCCTGTCCAAAGACATCCACCCAATGGATCAAATAGAGTTGCACAAACAAACGGGTGAGATGGTCTATGCCACATTGGCATATAAGACCCTAGTGAACTATAGGCTGCAAAATAGCATAAATAACACTGCTGCACAGCTTGAGCTAGAAAGGGTTTCCTCTCAAGCTAAGGACAATAGGATCAAAGGTCTGGTGGAAATTATAATAGAGCTTGGGCATGATCCTAAAGATGTTAAAGCAGTGCAAGAAATCCTGAAGCTGAGGGATGCTGATATGGCAGCATTGAGAAAGATGTTAAAAATCCCAGCAACTCTTCATCCCCAAACAGAAGAGGTTGCCCAGCTCAGGCAAGAGAAGGATGCAGCTGCTATGCTCATGACATTATACAAAGAGCT
>APFE030737076.1:0-21119 GCA_000404065.3 Pinus taeda
TTTTTTAAGTGTTTTTATACATATACGGGGATTGGGTATACACAGACCCGCGTATACACGCGTTTAGCTCAGGGAAATGTCGTGTATAGGGAAAAAACACTGCTTTTTTAGATTTGGGACCAGGTCTGGCAGGAGGGGTTGCCCTAGGCCATGAGTGCAGCTTCACAAACCTCAAGAGTGAGATTTGGAGCTATAACACACATTCCACAATAAATGCTTTTTTGAAGTCACGTATTAGAGCTTCAAACATTGCCTCTTTAAGATGTTCAAAGGCCTTAGTTTCTTCTAGAGTCTAAAAAAAGGCATATTTCTTCAGTAATTTTGTTAAAGGTGTTGCTATCTTCCCATAATTCTTAACAAACTTGCAATAATACTCTGTTAACCTGAGAAACCCTCGAAGATTCCTTAAGGTTGTGGGAATTTCCCATTCCTTGATGGATTTAATTGTTTTAGGCTCCACCTTAATACCCTCCTTGGATATAATATGACCCAAATATTCCACTTCTTGTACCCAAAGAAACATTTGGAGGATTTTGCATATAATTGTTTCTCCTCCAATAGTTTGAGAAACCTGTCAACATGTTGAACATGATGTTTCCAAGACTTGCTATAGATTAGTATATCATCAAAAAGTACTAACACAATTTTTTTATGGAAGGGTTAGAAAGTGGAATTACTCAAAACTTGAAATGTGGAAGGTGCATTAGTAAGGCCAAAAGGCATGACCAAAGATTCGTAACAACCTTCATGAGTTCTAAATGTTGTTTTCAAAATGTCTTCTATCTTAATTCTATTTTGATGATGTCCTAAATGAAGATCTAGCTTCATGAAGTAAATTTATCCATGTAGTTCATACAACAATTCATCAATGACAGGAATAGGAAACTTATCTTTAATAGTGAGGTTGTTGGTCTCTCTATGATTCAAACACATACGCGATGATTCATCCTTCTTGTGCACCAATATTACCGAAGAAGAGAAATAGCTTTGGCTAGGTTGAATTATACCCACCTCTAGAATTTTTGAAACCATATATTCAATTTCACTCTTCTAGGAATAAGGATATTTATAAGATGCAATGTTTGGAGGACCACGTCATGATCACAAATATGTGGGAGACCTTTGGGAGTCTCAAATGACTTGGAATAATTGTCAAGGACTCTTTCGAGATCTAATGAAATGGATGAATTAGATGTTTGAACATCTAGGGAACATAATTGTGCAATTACCCCTCATTATTCCTTGTTCAAACTATTTGCAATGCCACTTGAACTAATTATCTTCCTAGGTTTCCCTACAATACCCCTTAATTCAATTTCCTTTCCTTTTGAGAAAAAGGTAAAGAAACGTTATTGAAAATTAAAAGCTACTGCCCCCATAGATTGTAACCATTTGACTCCTAATACGAAATCCACACCGCCCATTTGGTCTATTCAATACATATTCCACCATGGTTAGATTGATATTATGGCACTTCCCTAAGAAATTTATAGTTCCTCCATTTTCAACCATCATGACACTTTGGTATTGGATATAGAAATAAATTCAATTCATTGGTTATATTGCAGTGAACAAAACTATGAGAACTACCTGAAACAATCAACACTATTACATTTCTCTTCTTGATATACCTTCTATATTAAGAGTTTGAGGAGTGGTAATTCCCACCAATGCATTACAATATATGGTCAGATTCATTTCTAGTTTTTCAACCTGTAGGGTTGGTTCCTGGTGTATATATTATTCTTTTGATGTTTCTTATTTATTTTCTTCATCCTTTTCACAATATATGTAAAATAACTTATTATCAGCACACTTATGACCTTTAGTGTATTTTCTATCACAACTATAGAAAATCCCATTTTCTCTTTTTTCCTCTAGTTGTTACAATGTCAACCTTGTAGGTTGTGGAAAGCTAGGAGTCACAATACTTGCATCTTTCTAGTTGTGAGTGATAGATATCCATATTGCCATAATTTTTCTTTCAACTTTTATTGTCACCTTGAATGCATTCTCCAATGACTTATGTTCCCAAAGGTGAACCTAATGTTGGATGTTATCCTTTAAAGTCCCTATAAAAAAATCAATCAGATGCTCTTCTAGAATATAAGTTACCTTGATATTCAATATTTGAAATTCTTCATTGTGCTCCCAAACTGAACCCTTTTGTTTGAGATTCACTACAACAAATCCATATGGTTAGTTCCCTTCTTTTGCACCCATTTTTTCTTGAAAGGACTATCCAAAAATTATGCGAGAAATTGTGTGAGAAATAGTGCTAGTAATAGTACCGTATTTATCTCATCTTTTAGTGCCTAAATTAGTGACTTGGTTAGCTCCTTTTTTAGTGCCAGATTTATCACTGAATTTGTTAAAAATTTAACAAGAAAATCTTGGTTTATTTTTCCTTTGAATTAAATTAGGAGAAAATTGTAATTCCACATCACAGGATAAATTGAATGAGTTAATTAAGTTAGTTTCACTTAGTTGGCCAAGTTAATTCGAGTTGAGGGACTAAATTTAGTTGTGTAAAGTGATTCCTAAAGTTTAGGAGCCTAGGTTGAGTTAGTTTCAGTTGTAAAAATTTAATTTAGTTAAATTGAGTTGAAGTAAGTTAAACTAGTTCTAACTTTTGGAGGAACTAGTAGGAGGTCTAGCAGTGGGGTACAACTTTAGTGTTCAACTAGTTAACTGATAAATCAGCCATAACTAATGCATGCATGAAATATGAGTTACCCAGTTGAGATTGTGGTTCAAGGGAAGTGTAAAATTAGTTGTATAATTATCCAAGATGTACAAGTGGTGCATATAATCGATGAAGGGCATATAGGGATTGTGCAGTTATGGATGAGGAATTTCCCTAAATAATAAGGGATAATTCCAAAGGAAACAATGCAAGGAAATAGGGACTTGACAAAGAAGAAATTTATTTAATTATTGACTAGAGGCAGCTTATGAAGCCGTGAGATAGATTGTACTAGCACAGAGGTTGCTCAGGCTTGAGAAAGCATTGTATGTCTTCTCTTTTTTCTGACTAATGCAATATAGATAGGAAGGGGTTTTGAGTAGTTTCTTTCCCCTACATATATCCTCGTATATGTGTGTTAATTCATGTCACATGTTTTTGATATTTCTTCTCAACCATAGAATATATTTGAATCTTGTGTTTTAGAACATTTCATGTCACATGTTTTTGCAAAGGAGTAGAGTAGATTTGAATCTTGTGTTTTAGGACATCACATGAGTAGTTTTGAATCTACAATTAATTTCTACATGGTATCAAATGTTGATTGGCAATAGGGAAGAGAATTCGAATTTTTCTTTGCAGGAGGAACAAGTTTGCAAATCTATTATTTAGCTATAACAGGATGGCATTATATGGTCTAAGGCTCAAGTATGCCCTTAATAGTAGCTCAAATTATATTGCTTGGAAGGACCACATGGAAGAAGTCATGGAAGACAATGGGCAGAAGGAATGCATTGATAATAGTGTTCAAAGACGAACATGAGTTGATGCTCAAAATCTAATAGATTGACAGAAGAGTGTAGCTAAGGCGAGGAAGATCATATTGGAGGGAGTATGATACCATATTGCCTCTAATATCCATAGGAAATAAATTCCATATGCAATGTGGCAGGCATTGACATATTTGTTCCAGAACAGTAGTGACCACAGGAAGCTAGCACTCAAAGATAAGCTTCAGGATATCAAAATGAAGAAGGGAAACACAATACCATAGAACTTGAGCCGGTTCACACAATGACATGATGAACTTGGGAGTGTTGGTATTATGGTTATAGAAGATAATCTGGTAAGCCTAACACTTCTAGGCCTTCCCAAGAGCTGGCACAACTACTAGGATTTGGTCAATGGGAGGGAGAAGCTACCAAATTGGGACAGATTATGGTCAAATTTGGTACATGAAGAGTTTAGGCAGAACACCAAAGATGAGACCTCATCTAAGTTTGAGGATGAGGAGAACTCTACCTTGGATGGAAAGGAAAAGAAAGGGAAAGAGAAGAAATCCCAACCCAAAGCCAAATCTGGTCAGGCAGGAAAGAAGAAATACTTTTTGAAAATCAAGTGCTTTCGCTCTCATGAGTTGGGACACTATGCCACAAAGTGTCCACACAAGAAGGTCGACAAGAATCCCTCAAGAGGAGTGGCAGGTGAATCTCTATCTTCATAATCCGAGTTGGATTTCACCCTCTTTACGTGCATGGTGACATCGATGATGGGTAGTGTGTGGTATTTGGATAGTGGAGCATCATTTCATATGACGAGCAACAAAGAATTTTTCAGTGACTTGGAGGATAAGGACCTCTAGATGCACATCGAGATGGGAGATGATGGAAGGTATAGCGTGACGAGTATCACTATAGTTACTTTTCAGAGGGAGTTTGTCTCCCCTCTCACACTAAAATATGTCATGCATGTTCTAGGTTTGAAGAAGAATTTAGTTTCAGATTCTATGTTGGAAGACCATGGTTAGGATTTGATATTTATAAAAGGAGAGGATTTCCTTAGATGCATCGCCACGGGACAAGTGAAGTGGATCAGGGTTCAGGTGAAGAACCTCTAAAAATTGAATGTAAAAGATTGTGTTGCTTTGAGCATGAAAGTAGAGAAGGTGTAGAGCCGAGACATCAGTGAATTATGACATAGGATACTTGGCCATTTTCACCATGTAGCTTTGAAGATCATGTACCATATTTCTATAAGACTTCCCAAGGGTGCACTAGAGCAACAAGATACATGCAAAGGGTGTACACTTGGGAATTACAACAAAGCCACCTTTCATGAAAAGGAAGGTAGAGTGCAAGAATTCCTTGAAAGAGTTCACTGAAATGTGTGTGGACCTTTCTTGATAGCCTCCATGACCAAACACAGGTATTATGTTATATTGGTAGATGATTTCTCAGGTAAGTGTTGTATTTTCTTCATGCAAAAGAAAGACCATACATTCTCCAAATTTTGTGAATTTGAACCACTTGTTGATAAAGGCACTGGTAGGAAAGTGAAGTATTTGAGGAGCAGTAACGGTGGAGAATATGTGTCAAATGAACTTAAGAACCTCTTTGCAAAAGAATGCATTTGACGAGAGTTAATAACACCCCATAACCCATAGAAAAATGGGGTGGTTTAGAGGAAGAACAAAAGTATTGTGGGAGTTTCATGGGTGATGTTGTATGACCAAGGTCTACTGTTTCACTTGTGGGTTGAAGCATGCAAAACAATGGTATATGTGTACAAAAGGAGTCCTCATCAGATTCTCAAGATGATTACACTAGAAGAAGTTTTTTTATGGAAGAAACTAGATGTGTCACACTTCAGAATATTTGGTTCATTGATTCATTGTCATGTTTCCAAGGATGTAAGGAAAAATATAGATCTCACATTATAGTTGGGAATATTTGTGGGGTACACTAATACACCTCACAACTATCGAGTGTACCTTCCATCTCATAGGATGATAGTTTTCTATGGAGATGTGAATTTCTATGAAGAGAAGGCCATGAGATGTTTCCTTGAGAGGGAGATTCAACTTCATGCAGATGGGGAGATTTTGGCTCCAAAGAATCACCTCAGGATGTTGTGGAGCAGCCACAAGAATAGGAGCATAGAGTGGAGGCACCCACTCATGCAGAGACATCCAAAGAAGGAAGGAAGCACACTAGGGAAGCTGATAGAGTATTCTATCAAGCTAGAGAGAATGTGGGAGCACCCACATCACAACGCAGGAATAGGAGTTCACCAGATTGGTACATTGGGTACATGGATCTCATGAGTGGGCTAGTTTAGATAGAACCATCCTCATTTGAGGAAGAAGTGAAGAAATAATGTCGGTTGATGCCATTGTAGAGGAATATGATTCCATAGTCAGAAAAAGTGTTTGGGAACTGGTCCCAATACCAAAGAATAAGTCAGTGGATAATGCCATTGCCACAACTTTCAGCTCCTTAAGAGAATATTACACCCCTGGAGGACTGTTGATGGTGTTGGACCTGCCAACATGTTAAGGGGATCAACCTAGTAAGAAGTCCCAATTAGATCTAAAACCATTTGGTGTAGGAGTCTCGGCAGTGGGTCATAAGGTAATGCCTTGACCATGATGTCGCACAGAGGAAAGTAAGATAACTATGTCAGTAGAAAGGGTGTGACTGATACAGTGAGTCAAGGAAGGTGTATGAGAGTTTGTAATACTTCAAAGGGATAAGACGGGGAAGGTGAGTTCCAGGTTGAAAGGGATCAGTCCCAACTTGGCTAGGAACACACAACTCAAAAGAACATGCACAAATTTCAGTGAAGTATTCACTCAGATGTGGTAGTCACATCATACAAGGTAAGATAACACGTACAACACTCACGGATCAGTCTGAGATGAGTGCGATGGTTGTTAAAACAAGTTTCATGTGAAAGGTCTATCTGATGTCCAGTAGAGCAATCGACACAGAAAGTGACAACATTAACAACATATACAACAAATTAACAACAAGATTCATATAATTGCATCTGAATTAGTTCATACACAAGTACGTAAGTTAAACAAAATATATCATTAAGGAAACTAGTGTAGGCCAACTACAATAACAACATATGCATGAAAATGTGTTGGCTCTTATTATATAAAGAAGTGTAAATCTCAATCATACAATACATCCATGTAAACCTGCTAGCCCCACTAGTGGAACATTAAAGCCACATCTACCTGCATCTCCAAAGAGATGTACTAGCTCTGTGCAATGGAGAAGCCAACGCGTGTTACAATACTGTCGAGGCCTTCTTCAAGATAGTCTTAGTATAATCTTAATTGAACAAAAGCCTATACAATGAGTTATGAGGGACTATTTATAGCAAAGGGTGGGGTGACCCTTGACATTCCCCTTTGTGACAGTTCAACTACCCTCATGACTCTTCACCTACTCTATGACTATTACATCCAACCATTGACACTTGACTTACACTTGATATGACTCAACATTACAATGCACATGTACTCATGTGAAACAACATGGCTTGAGAAAGCCTTGCAAGACATCACTGACACTTGGTGTGGTGCGATGAGATCAATTCTTTGACATCCTTGTGATGGTGAAGGTGGTGAGCTGATGCCAGGCTTGGTCATCCATGATGGTGTGCATGCACCCCATGATGACATCCTGCTGAAGCGAACTCTTGCCTCCATTGCAATCGGTGCATTAGTTCAGCCCCTTCATCCAACTCGTCTGCTAACATGCAAATGGTATTCTTGGGTATTGTTGAACCGACAACACACTGATGCATAATCAAGAATTTACCTTCAACCACAATATGGTGAAGGTTTGCATCTGCTTCACGTTTGGTGAATCCTAACCCAGTGAAATAGATGTCAATTCTGGTGTACCAATCATGGGACATTTTTTAGGCCATACAACACTCGCTTGAGTTTGCACACATGCAACTGTCTGTTGAAGGTCTGAAATCCTTTGGACTGCTCAATATACACCTCTTACTCAATCATATCTTTGAGGAATGTTGTCTTCACATCCATCTAATATGTCTTCCATCCCATCTATGCTGACAGTGCTAGAATAGATCTGATTGAAGAGTACCTTGTTCTTGAGAATGGGTTCCCCCAATAGCAGTTTTGGGGCTAAAATCCCATTTTTTGGGAAAATTTTGTAATAAAATTGTAAAGTCTTTGCATTTTGTGGTCGCAGAGTGTGAAGGTGTCAAGAGTCATAAAGGGTTGTCTGCCCTTATTTTGTAAAGTGTCAAGTTAGCTGTAAAGATCTGTTGCACACCTACTCCTCTATGGGTTAGTGTGGAAGCCGAATAGACTAAGGAAGTCCAAGAGACCTTGGATGTGGAACCCAATGGTCACACAATGTACTATAAATATATATCATTTGTTAATAAAAAATGTACCCTCATGTTTTATCTTTCATATGCTTCTGTTGTGTGTGTTTAACATGGTATCAAAGTAGGTGTATTCCTGCCCTCCATATTTACTTTGAGCCATTTGTTTTATGGCCTTTCTGTGCAGGTCATTTCTGCCATCACTTCTGCATTTCATGAATATTTTCTCAACTAAATTATAGCTGCAACCTCTGGCATTTCTCCAGCGCCATTGTTGGCTCCCTCTTCTTTGTAACTCCCTATTCTACCTATGGTATTCTGAATCCTATGTAGACTGGCTAGCCTGGCAGCTCTGACGCTTCTACTAGCCTAAACGCATAAAAAACGCTGCTCCTAACACTGCTCTCTATACATCAATTACTTTATGCATAAGTGCACATGCCTTTAACTATGTGTTGAATATTTAAAAAAAAAAAATCGGTGAAAGCACTATCAATTTCTTCGTCTATTCTGTTTAAAAGGAATTTTCTTTGGAGATCTTTCAAGAACTATCCATTGTCTATTTATTTCTTCCTGATTTTGGATTTCAGCTCCAGAGATTTCAGATGTATTTCCCCACAAACAATAGAGGAGGCAAAGTGGAAACTAGACGTGTCATGACAAAGGGTTTCACATTGCTACAAAGGTTTCACATTGCTCTTATTACAGTGATGACCTCAGACTCCCTCAAAATCTGAAAGACTATCAAACTCAGCAGAAGAGACTCTATGTGGATTGAGACTTCGGAGGACCCAAAGGGCACAGTGTTCCAGGTGGCCACGGAGGGCATGGATAAGGCAATCCTAGCTACAACAATCAATGGATGTGTATTTTGCATCGTCATGTAATAATAATATCAACAAAGGATTACAGCATGCGTATCTTTCCATTCTTTCTGAGGTACGTGAAGTTTTCTGTCAATAGAGTGTATGGCATATCCAGGGATTTACACTACAGAAAAACTAATTTTTCATAGTGTGTGATATTTAAAGTTAAGCAAGGAAAAGATCGCAAAGTTAGCTATCCTCTCGTCATCTTAACCATTCAAGTTTAGTGGAATTTTACTATCAATTTGTAATGCCATTATACATCATTTTCTCAAAACCATTCACAACACATTTCTAGAGTAGTGTAGAAATGATGCACTTCATGTGCTACGGATCAATCGGATTAGAATCGAATGATGCACAACATCCACGTCTCACAAACCGCTAACATATATGATGCAAGCTTGGTTGAAGGGACATAAATTTGGTTAGCATGTGCCTATTTAAGGAAATGAAATATAAATGTATAGGACATGCAATTGTGTTTAAGAGGATGACAAGTACATCCACAGAGTAGTTAAAGAGAAAGGTTGCTTGACTGGAATTCGTATGAATAGATGTGAACTTTGTAAATATAGCTACTTTGCCTGCAATGGATTCTGATATTTAGGGGATATTCCTGGACATCAAATCTATCTCATAATAAGAAATTGTTCCAAGGCATTTGTAATTTGATGATGCTAAGAATGTATGCAATATCGTCGTTTAAAGCATGAGTACATTTACCTTTGGCAATCTTTCAGAAAATTAGATTTACTTTATCTAGTTTCTCTTTCAATGGTGTGTGTGCTCTTGGAAGGTTCAGGAGAGGAGGATATATATGCAGGCACTCACCATTGGCTACCACCATTGCCCATTTAATACACATTTTTTGTATTACCACTTATTTCATAACTGTTGTTGTCATAATACTCTCCATATAACGCTCGCTATTTAATACCCTTTATTACCGCTCGACAGTCATATGAATGTTGTAGTTAATTCTCTTCCTTTTTGAGGCATGCACAGCCAATAGACCGTTGCAACTCACGGAGGTACTAATCTCTTGAAATTCCCATAAATAATTGTACCATGAGATAAATTTGTAATTGCATATTTGAATAGTGAAGTTCCAGAGATATTGGGGCACATTTCTCCTTCTATTGGTGTCTGAAATTCCTACGGTGAAATAAGGGTCTAATTGCATTGTGGAAAGGGCTATTAGAGGCTAAATTGAGCGTGTATAGTCCACAACAATTACTGAACGAAAGCCTGAGAAGAATAATTAATTGTGTGTAGATTCTCCTTGGCTTAGAGGGTGCATTTCTCTAAGAAATATCCACAATTCATTGCGAAGGTTTTACAAAGGAAGGGGGAACTTACAGGCTGTAGCTATCCCTAATTAATAACAACCAGTTAGAGGGGTCCCTTTAGCACAAAAAAAGGAGCACTTTGAAGAAGAAACACGAGGTCACCAATTAATTAATTCAGGTTTCTATAATTTATATATTAGCATGGACTGTTGTTGCATATTCTTCTTCACAAAAATATATGTATGTTTAAGAAGACAATTGCAAGATGTTGTATAATCCAATTGTAATGACATTGTATTGTGAGTGGGTGTTGATTCTTGGTTCATAGTTGTGATTAGTGTTTGAAGTGTAAGTTTGATTTTTTGAGAAAAATGGATAAAATTCATGATGCATTAGAGTTGTTGAATAACCTCATTCATTCCACTATTCATGATATGGTAAAATTTATCAAAAATGGTGTCTCTAATATTCGAAATTGTCTACAAAATGCACCAGAGAAGACTGAATTTTTGTAGCTTGAATCTCAACTATAGCAAGCAAAATTACAACAATAGATTCGTCATTTTGAACCTGTTTTTGTTCAGAACAATGAAACAGACTCCCATACACAGCAAGTCAATATTGTTGAAGTTCATTCAGATCTAGTGCCAAATAAAGCAACAGTTGTACATGCAGATGCAGAAATTCAGTTTTCACTTTCCAAGCCCATCATCAGACCTTGGGAAGAGCTTGTCTACAAGAAGCACAAAACTGGTCTTGGATATGAAAAGGACGTGTCCTTTCACATTCTAGACTACTCAAAGCCCATTCAATTTCAAAGTGCTAGATTTTTACACAACGGTTGATCTTCACATGCTCCTCATGACAGTTCACCTTCAGCGGTTCCAGATTCTGGTTCTCTTCCACAGCAACCACAACAGATTGTGAAATGCCAACACTGTGACTAAGCTAGCCATCTGAAAGATAACTATTTTGATCTTCATCCATGTAAGCACTATCATAAAACCAGTCATTCTTCAAATAGATGCTTCAAAAACAAACCTCCCGTAATAACAAAGATTCATCTTGGATGGATCACTTCTTAGAAATGGGCATCAACAACCAAGAAGATATTTCAATCACATGTAAGAAATTGTTCAAGAGTATTGAACAGTCTTGCAGTTGAGTTTTCTCCATCATCTTGCCTTGTATATGATAGGGGGAAATGATGGTCATCTACAAGCTTCAAAGCCACATCAAGCGAGCCTGAGCCACAACCTGTCACACCAGTTTTAGAGTTGTAGCCAAAGACAAAGATGCCCCTGAGCATGCCTTCAGTTGGTAATTTGGAACACTTCCTCTAACAAAATACTTCAGTTTCTTGCCAGTTTTGGAAGAGTTCCATAAATAGAATTGGGGACACTTCCTCTAGCATAAGACTTTAGCTTCTTGCCAGTTTTGGAAGAGTTCCAGCAATTGCATTAAGAACTCCATAGTTGTTGTTCATCCTTAAACCATCACAGGTTGAGACTTCCCTTTTCAGGTTGAAGTTCTCACTTTTATGCGGGGTGATACCTCCCTTTCATGGTTCAAGGTTTCCCTCTTCAAAACAGTAGGAGAACTTCCTCTAGCAGAAGAATTCATCTTCTTGCTAGTTTTGGAAGAGTTCTAGGAAATGCACTAAGAATTCCAGTGTTGGTGGTCATCCCTAAACCACTGCCCTTTATACCAACATTTTAGAGAGCACATTCAGCTTAGTGCTTCCATGCATCTTTTGCACATTTTTTATTATAGCTCTCTTCTTGGACTCATACATAAGCCTTCGGATTTAGGGGGGAATGTTGGACACCTAATCCTCTATGGGTTAGTGTGGAAGCCGAATAGATGAAAGAAGTCCAAGAGACCTTGGGATGTGGAACCCAACGGTCACACAATGTACTATAAATGTATATCATTTGTTAATAAAAAATGTACTCTCATGTTTTATTTTTCATATGCTTTCTGCCATGTGTGTGTTTAACAAGATCTATCCATGGTCTGTAGACCATGGGATTGTATAAAAAGCAGCTAAGTAAGTAAGCTCTAAGAAGTTAAAATTTAGTAGCGAAGTGGAGTAGAGAAGTCTAAGTGTTTTCAGTTCTTAGTGTAAGTAGAGGCTCTACAGATGAGTGCACAGAGGACTAGGGTAGAAGTCTACAACTGAGTGCATGGACCCTTGCAGTTGTGTGCACAGTGTGGATAGAGTCTCTATTAAACTGGAGATATCAAGAAAGAGAAGTATTATGCAATTACTGTGTATTTAGTCTCTGTTAATGCATCTGATTATATCACATTACGTTCTGGATTTATATTACAATGTTTATTTGATGCGCGAATGTATGTGATTATATTTGTGAATTGAATGCACGTATAATATCAGTTTACGTGACGATAACTATAATTGATTGGTAGAATAAGTAAAAAACTTGAGATAACTTGAGAACCTACACAATACATCATTATAGGAGCATGAAAGTACTTGAACCACTGGTTAGGGCTGCGTGAAGATCAATCATACACCTTCGCGAAGGTACTAAAGGGCAGGATAGAGGGTAGATTGATAAGCCCTAGGGCATAGTGGCCTATGTGAAAGTAGGGGCAGGGGGTATAAACCGACATCACAACCATCTCAGAGTGTGGAAACTTGGTTCCACCATCCCCCCATATTGCTTCAAGGGAGACCTCAGTCCGCGCTCTGCGGGCTGATGCCGAAAGGGCTAGTATTGTAGGGATTTGTTTGGCTAACTAACGCTAAACCTGGGTCAGGGCCCACAAAGCTAACAAATGGTCCCATTGTCGAGACTAGGAATCTGCATGAGAGATATGTGATGTCATATCATTGGAATCCAACTAAGAAAGAGATCGAATGCTAGTTGGATAGGAATATCCACAAATTCACGGTGCAGGAGAAAATAAATCCACGGCTGATGAAGGAATAGTGGCTAGACAGGTACCTGTATACTAAAATCCAAGAGATATTTTTATGTTCCTTTCCAGTTGAATTATATGAGTGGATAGCAAAGCTAGTGGATAGCCAAGGAAGGTGGAGGCTTGACGGTCCTATTGTTTGGACCTTAGAGTTAGTGCAGAGGCTGGAAGTCTTTGAGGATAAGATCACCCACACCATCGATAATTGGCTCAATCATATCATAGGAGGGTTTGTGACTGAATTTGTGGTTGGTGCCTCAGTCAATTACAGTGAGGTGGAGCTGCGCTTTTCAAAGGTCTGCAAGGTAAGTACTTGAAGTCTTTAAATACTTGGATTAATATGTTATTGTGCGAAAAGAAGGTTATGCATCTACCTTGATATTTGGATCTATGCGAAGTGGAAAGACTTACATGAATGAAGGAATAAAGGGTCCTGAATATAGCCCACTGATTTCACCTCGTTTGAGTGATGACGAGGGAGTAGCGCAAGCTTCTCCACGAAGTGCAGTTTAGTTGATAAAACATAGGTTCCTGTGGCTACCACCTCTACCTACACCACCTCCACCTTCACAACTGTCACCTGCAACTTCGCCCACACCACCATCACCTCCACCATAGTTCAACATGGCAAATTCAGTGAAGCTGCCATTGTTTAAGGGCTTGGAAAATGATGACCCAGACTAGTTCTGGTTCATCGTAAAAGCTATATGGGAATCTCAGGGTGTCACAAATGATCATGTGAAGAAGGCGACGTTGGTTAGTGCTTTGCAACATCACGTGCTAACTTTGTACATCAAGTACTCTAATGATAACCCAAACACTATGTTGGCAGAGATCCAGAATGTGATAAATAAAGAGTTTAGTAGGCCTAAATCCAAAGCACAGTCGATAGTGGGGTTCAAGGAAATTGCGATGAAACTAGGTGAGACACCTTGGGAGTTGGATCAGAGGATAAATTGTACAATCCGTGAAGCTAACATGAATTTAACGGATGGGTAGCATCGCGAATGGTTTGTGGCTTCGCTCCTACCAAACCTAAGGTTTGCGCTGTCACAGTAGAAGGTTACAACTCAAGCAAAGGCCTTGGAGATTGCAATAAGATTGCATGAAACATTGATGCAAGATCTGAGTTTGGGGTTCAGCAGATCCATGCGCAGTTGAAAATCTTTGCCTAGAAATGCAAAGTCTGAAGCAGGACAGAACAATTTAGCTAGAGGTGCGTGAAGGGATATGGTGCCTAAAATGTAAAGGTCAGGGGCATGACAAAGACCACTTCCCGGTCTTTGCAAACTATATTGTAGGAGGAGGACCGATTCCTTTGAGGCCGGAAGCCCAAGCAAGTTCGAGCGCGGGGCCTGCGTTGTGGTGCACTATATGTCAGGTACTAGGGAAACATACGATTGATAATTGTCATTTGTTGTAGAAGTTTGTACAAACACCGCAACAACTGTTTTGTAACTTCTGTAGGTTGGTACGGCATGATGAGGGAACTTGTTGAAGTTATGAATTGATGATGGATAGAACACCCACCTATAGAGTTCAGGAAGAAACGCGGCCTCCTGACGTGGGCGCTGGGATGGCGCGGATAGGCTTTTAGGGGTGCAGACAAGGCTGAGGTAGAGGAGGAACTGGCAGAGGTTGGGGACAGCTAATCTATTACAATTGTGGAGGACCAGGACACTATGCCCACAAATGCACTAACCCAATGCGTTCGTCATGCAAATATTGTACTCAGTTTGATCATGAGACTGAGGACTATTCTACACTAATAACAAGGATATGCAACAAAGGGGTGCTACCTCCGCAACCAACTCAAAACCTATAGATGATGAGGGTTGAGCCTCGTGGAGAAGATCTGAATGTGAATATAGTGCTCCGAAGTGGAATTGCAATGGGTGACAATAAGGGGAAACGACCTGAAGACAACGTGTGGGTTCACAAAGCTCCAGAGAAGGAGGATGAATTTTATTTGGAGCACGCATGTGAGATGTTCATGGAAGTAAAGGAGAGCTTCATTGAGGCCTCTACCTCAGGGAGCTGGGATAAGCCTATTCAGGAAATGGACCCTTATATGCTTACAACCTTTCTAGAGATCTACATGAAGCTACTACATGATAGCAAGGTTGTGAAGGGGTTACAGGAACTTATAAATAGATGCGTCGGAAACACTCTAGGTGAACCACGCGTGGTATGGAAGATTGGTAAGCATAAGGTAAGGATAGGACGTGAGATGAGACTCATTGCACAGATAGGAGAATATGAAATTGATCAAGTTATTCTGGATCTGGGGTCAGATGCCAACGTTTTTTCAAAGCAGACTTGGGAGAGGATGGGGAGACCCACACTGCAGTGGTTCTGATTCAGCTAAGGATCAAAAATCAGCAAAAGATCATCCCCATGGGATGTTTGGAGGGAGTAACTATAGATATTGAAGGCATGAGCACATTGGCTGATTTTGAAGTAATATAAATTATGGATGACAACAACCCCTACCTTGCGCTCCTTGGCATTGATTAGGTTACTGACATGAATGGGGTAATCAACCTAAAGAAGAAAAATATGATATCTATAAATAAATTGCTTCGCGTAATAGTACCCCTAGATCCTATAGAAGGAATGTTCTATATTGAACCAGTTTGCAATTATGAAATCCATGACGATTTCGATTGCATATATAAGATAACAACGCAAGACCAAAATTGGGTGAATCAGCTAGTGGATGGACAAATTACGTCGGATTGCGAGAGTTCCTGCACCTCAAACTCGGACGAAGAATTAGAGCACTAGCAGAATCAGCTACATGAAGTAACTAAGCTGAGCTGTAACATGATGACCCGGTTGCTGCACTGTGTCTCATCAAAGGTAAGAAATCTGCCCACTTATGATGGCTTGAATGATGTCGATGTGTTTTTGGATGCATTTGAGAGGGAAGTACTAGAGAATTAGCACTTCTAGGCTTTGGACTGGGCACTACACGCTACGCCCGCGAGATGATGTGGTACAAACAAGGGTAGTTTTGATGATTGGCACGAGTATAAGAGGATGATGAGAACACAATTTTGGAAGCCGAAGGTTTGAGTGATGGACGAGTATGACGGGAAGGATGATTCAAATGAACACTGGCCAAATGGGCTAAGGCCTATGGAGCGAAGCCCCAACCTGAATGGGTGCACCTGTTTTGTCACACCGTGGATGTCATCCTGATGAACTGGTACTTGGAGACAAAGCTCCGCCATGGCACAGGAGAATGATGTATTTTGCACAAAGGGTTCATAATGACGTTCAACTTCAAAGATGCGTTTGAATGTATTAAAGAAGTGCTACAAGAAGTTAAAGTAGTGATCTTTAAGATACCGCAAGATCCTTTGGATCTGATTCAACCTGATTGGACTACTCAACTAAGCAATGCGCTGGAATGATATAACGTGACTATTGAAGAAGAAGATGAGGACCCCCAAAATATTAATATCCCTAAAACCGAGGGTCACCGTGAGGTCAAGGGACCACCGATTGAGAATCCTGATATAACCACACCACTGAAAACTAAACAGATAAATATTGCCATGAAGGTGGAGCCCAAATTTGCAAAGGTACGAGATTACTGGGATGACATGACGGTAGATAAGGTCACCGAGTTTCTCTGTGAATACCAGGATTTGTTCCCTACCAAGTTTACGGAGTTAAAGGGGATAATAAGAGACCAAGTCATTATGAATATCACGTTAAAACTCGACGCGAAGTAGTCAAGAAAATACCTTACCGTCTCAACCCAAAGTATAAGGAGAAGGTCCGCTTAGAGTTAGATGAGATGCTCGTGGCAGGCATCATTGAGCCTGTAGAATAATCTAATTGGGTGAGCCTGATGGTGGTATAGGAAAAGAAGCAGAAGGATGAAATAAGGATATGCGTAGATCTTAGGAAGTTGAATGACGCTTGTGTGCATGATCCTTTCTTGACTCCGTTCACTGATGAGGTATTGGATAATGTAGGTGGCCAGGAAGTGTACTCCTTCACTAATAGGTTCTCTAGGTACCATCAGATCAAAATCACGCCTGAGGGTAGAAGCAAGATGACCTTCTCAACTAAATGGGGATGTTTCAGTACATTGTAATGCCTTTCAGATTAAAGAATGCACCTACGACTTTTTCACTTGTAGTCATTGCTGCATTCATAAGTTTATGAGGTGTGCTTTGATGACTAGTCTGTGTTTGGGTTTGTAAAACACCATGTGGAAAGTTTGTGCTTAATGCTAGATACTTGTCAAAGGTACTAGATTGTGCTCAATCTAAAGGAATGTTTGTTTCGTGTCCCTTTTGGGATTCTTCTAGGTCATGTCGTATGCAGACAAGGATTGATAGTAGACCCTATGAATATTGCAATGATAATTAACTTAGAGGTGCCAAGGAGTGGGAAATAGCTGCACACAACATTGGGACATACTAGGTACTATAGGAAGTTTATCAAGGGCTATGCCCAGATCACCGTGCCTATGGAGAAGTTGTTGAAAAAGGATGTCACATTCTGTTGGGATGAGGACTGTCAGAAAATCTTGGATGTGTTGAAAGAAAAAATGGTCACCCATGCTGATTTTAGTCTTCACGAATTGGAAGAAGGAGTTTCATGTACATGTAGATGCGTCATGTATAACACTGGGAGTAGTACTGACACATGCTAGCGAAGGAGAATTGGACCATCCTTTAGCATTTGCAAGAAGGAGGTTATCCAAGGCTGAGAAGAACTATTCCACCACAAGGTGAAGGACTAGCCATGGTATACATGCTCTAGAAGTTTAGACACTATTTGTTGGGTGGACATTTTAAGAAATATACAGATCATTTTGCATTGAAATAACTGGTCAACAAGCCTATTTCGGGGGGAGAATATGCAGGTGGTTGTTATTGTTCTAGGAGTATGATTTTGAAGTTATTATGAATCTTGGATGACTGAACACGAGACTAGACCATCTATTGCGTATCGAAATAGGAGAAGAACCCACTACTTTGGAGGAAAAATTTCCTAACGCCCAAATCTTTGCAGTGCACATCGCGGATGGTCACTTTGAAGACATCATACACTTCCTAACGATAGGAACTACCTTGGAAGACATCATACACTTCCTAACGATAGGAATGACAGGAACTACCTTGGTAATCACTAGTATTATAGGGACCCAACATACCCCTCTCCTTCAGAAAAGTGTCGTCCTCAATGCTTGAGTAGTTATGGATGCTTCTGTATAAAATTCTCATCCTCCCATGTGGAATCTTTAGCGGATAAGTTCTTCCACTTGGTAAGATACTCCGAAATTGATCGATTTCGTAGCTGTCGAGTTTTTGTTTCTGTGACTACTTCTGGTTCCAATATAATTTTTCCTTCCTCGTCAAGTTTTGGCAATATTGTTTGAACTGGGAGTTGTCACCTTTAACCTTCTTTAAACATGAAACATGGAAAACTGGGTGCAATCGAGAAGCTGCAGGAAGATCCAATTTGTATGCCATAGCACCAATCTTTTGCAACACCTTGTACGGACCATAATACTTTGGTGATAATTTATTATCCTTCTTAGATTGCTTGAGGGACATTTGCTTATATGGTTGTAGCCGTAGGAATAGCTAATCACCTACATCAAAACTTCTTTCACTGTGATGTTGATCTCCCTGTTGTTTCATTCTATTCTGTGCCAACATGAGGTTATCCTTTAAGAGTTGGAGGACTTGTTGTTGATGTTCGATGAGATGTTCCACTGCTTGAACCTTAGAATTTTCTCTTAAATATGATGTGATGGATGGTGGCTGATATCCATAAAGTGCCATAAATGGGGTATTTTTGTTGCTATATCGAAGGAAGTGTTATACCACCATTCAACCAGAGGCAATGATTTGACCCATTGTGTCTGTTTATCAGATACAAAGCAACGAAGATATCCTTCCAAATATTTGTGTACTATCTCAGTTTGCCTATCAGATTGAGGATGATAAGATGATCTGTGAGCTAACTGAGTACCAAGACAAGAAAATAATTATGTCCAAAAATTTCCAGTGAAAATGGGATCTCTGTCATTTACAATAATCTTTGTGTTTCCATGTAGCTTTTGAATTGTTTCCATAAATGCAATAGAAATTGTATTGGCTTTAAATGGACGTGATAATGCACAAAAGTGTACATACTTGGTAAGTATGTCAACTACCACCATGATGACACTCTTTCCCTCAGACTTGGGTAAACCTGTGATAAAATCCATTGGAACCTCCTCCCAATGTTGGCTTGGAAAGGATAAAGGTTGTAATAGACCTGGTGTCTTAATTGTTTCAACTTTATTTTGTTGGCAAACCAAACATTCTGCCACAAACTTTTGAATATCCGATTTAAGGCCATCCCAAAAAAATTCCTTCTTAACTCTATGGTAAGTTTTTAAAATCCTAACTGCCCTCCTAAGGGATAAGTGTGCAATTCCATAAGAATCTTTTATTTTAGTTGGGAATTCTTACAGAGGTATAAGCGATATTTGTACCATAACGAATCATTGTGCTAGCTAAATGTATCAGATGTACTGGAATCGTGTTGTAACTTTCGAATAAGTGTCCACACTTCTTCGTCATTCTTCCATTCCACCCTTGCTTCGTTTATCCAATCTGGTTGGATAGTAGAAATGGCACAGAACAATGCTTCCACATCCTCATCCTTTCTTGAGAGTGCATCTGCCACCACATTTTGCTTCCCTTTTTTGTAGATGATTTCAAAGTCATAATCCAACATCTTTGTCACCCACTTTTGTTGCTCTTCAGAGGATAATCTTTGTTCTTAAAAGTATTTAAGGCTATCATGATCTGTTTTTACCTTGAAGTGTCTTCCCATTAGGTAGGGTCGCCATTTCTTAAGTGCATGGAGTATTGCCAACATTTCCTTCTCATAAATAGCTTTGTGTAAAAACTTTCCCTTGATTGTACAACTTTCAAAAGAAATGGGTCTTTCATCTTGCAGTAAAACAACACCAATTCCATTTCCTGAAGCATCACATTCCAAAATAAAGGTTTTTGTGAAGTCTGGTGTAGCTAAGACCAGTGCTTGTCACATTGCCTCTTTAAGATGTTCAAAGGCCTTTGTTGCTTCTGGAGTCCATGAAAATGCATCTTTCTTCAATAATGTTGTTAGAGGTGCTGCTATTCTCCCATAATTCTTAACAAACTTGCGATAATACCCTGTCAACCCGAGAAATCCTCGCAGAAGCTTTATGGATGTGGGGATTTTCCATTCCTTAATGGCTTTAATTTGCTAGGGTCTACCTTAACTCCTTCATGAGATACAATATGACCCAGATATTCCACCTCTTGTACTCCAAAGAAACATTTGGATCTTTTCGCATATAATTGTTTCTCCGCCAATAGTTGTAGCACCCTATCAACATGTTCAACATAATCCTTCGAAGAATTGTTGTAGATTAGTATATCATCAAAAAATACTAACACAAAGTTTCTATGGAATGGTTTGAAAATGGAATTCATCAAACCTTGAAATGTTGAAGATGCATTGGTAAGGCCAAAAGGCATGACCAAAAATTCATAATGACCCTCATGAGTTCTAAATGCTGTTTTCAAAATTCTTCAATCTTCATTACTAATTTGATGATATCTTGAACGAAGATCCAACTTGGTGAAGTAAATTGATCCATGCAATTCATCCAGTAATTCATCAATGACAGGAATGGGAAACTTATCTTTAATAGTGATCTTGTTGAGCTCCCTATAATCCAGACACGTGCCATGATCCATCCTTCTTGTGCACCAATACTACTGAAGTAGAGAAAGAACTTTGACTCAGTTGAATTATACCTGCCTCTAGCATTTGTGCAACCATGCATTCAAGTTCACTCTTTTTGGGCATAGGGATATCTATACAACCTGATGTTTGGAGGAACACTTCCTAGAATCGGATGAATAGCATGATCATGATCAAAAATAGGTGGGAGACCTTTGGCAATCTCAAATACCTTGGAATGATTGTCCAAGAATTTTTGGAGATCTGTAGAAATAGATGATTCCAATGTGGAAACATCTAGCGAACATAATTGTGCAATTACACCTCTTTGTTCCCTTTTTAGAAGCTTTTCCATACCGTTAGAGCTGATTATCTTTCCCGGTTTCCCTGCAATACCCCTTAATTCAACTTCCTTTCCTT
>APFE030737076.1:22525-71185 GCA_000404065.3 Pinus taeda
TTAGCTTCCATGCCATTCATCTTAGCTTCCATGCCATTTGTCTTAGCTTCTGTTAGCTTTTGTGAGAGTGACATTTGTTGCACTTGGTCTTGTAATTTTGATATATCATGTAGCATTTCTTCCTCTTCTTCATGAGTCATGCTAGAGCTTTCAGGTTGCTTGCTAAGTGTTTGCATTTTATTTCCTTAGGGAATCAGTTATCAATAATAATTCTCTACTATGCCCTTTGAATTCCTTCAAAATAAATTTTCAAACCAAGCTTAAGACAAAATTTAAAAAAATCTACACACCTTTTTTCACTTTGTAGGAGCTCAATATTGCCTCTGATGTATCTCTGTACTTTCGGATCATCCAATTCGGAAATTACTACCTGCAGTACCCCTCTGTGTCCTCTTTCCAATGCAGCCAGCCTGATCCAAATTGAATTCTCCAAGGAATAGTTATGCGAAATCTCCCACAATGACTTGATTATAGACTATTTCAATAGAGCGAACTTGTACGATGTGCCATGAGTCACTGTATGGACCTTTGGCTCTAAAAAATATATACAAGAAACTATAGTCTGTCCTCTTTCTGTACCTTCTTAGTAAATTTCAATCCGATGCTCAGAGAGAAAGTTATGATGATTTTCCCCAGGTCACCTGCTTGGAATGTAATTCAAGAGTCTACAAAAAGACCAACTTCCTCAGATCATATCTCTGCAAATATAGCGTGAAAAGCGCTGAAGTTCGGACCCGAGGTTCAATGCGATTTCTTCTCACATGGGTTTTTTTTTTTTAGCTTCTCAAACGTCACAGAAAGAAGTTATAGCCAAAATGCCACGATGACATATTTGGAGCAGCGAAACCCTAGAATCCAAAGCTCTGATACCAAATGTTAGGAAACCGGCTCGAATGAAGATAGAAAAGATAGATCAATGCCTTAGAATTCATCCTCTTCGAGGGGGAAACCTCCTTTACATTACATAAATGAACAATTCTTCTATGATTCAAATGACAAAACCTCCTTTCTATATATAGGAGTCTGAGGAGTCACAATATAACCCAGTCGACTAACAATAATAATATAAAGCCACAAAAATAACAATAGAGGGATTCTATGGGGCACAATAATAACAATATGGGGACAATAGGGGCACAACAATATTAATAAGGGATACAACTACAATAGTAATAGGGTAATCACTATTATTATAGGGACCCAACATTCTCACTGTGGATACAAGATCCATCATGATTTTCCATTGCCCTTACATGTTTTAGTTTTGATTTTTCTAAAGCACAGTAAAAAAGCAATGATATTTGAGCATCTACTGGACTGGGTGTATTGGAATTTTTGTATCATTTGATTGAGAAATTATTTCAGCAATTTAGATTAAGTATATAAGATAAATAAGCTTTTTGGTCAATAATATTTTCAACATGTTTTATTTTCAGTTTACAGTGTAGTGTATAGTTTTAGTTTAGGTTGCAATTTGGTTTTAGTTGGAGAAGGTCATAGGTTACAGATTTGGAAAATGAATTGGTTTCCAAGTTGGGAGCATCCCAATAGACTAAGAACTTGGTCTGCGATGCTTCTTGTTGCCTTTCAAGGTGACATCATCCCCGTTGGAGCCATTTGTTATCACAACTTAGGTTCAAGGTAATGGCTTCAAGGGTGATGGTCGAGAGAAAGTGTTTGAAATTTTTCACGAAAAACTCAGGAGTGCTGACAACTATTTTGTCAGTGTTGGTTCAAAGATTTTGAATGAAATTGTTAACATATTAAATGGAAGCAAATTCTCATTTTATTAAACAAATAAGAAATATGGAAAAAATCGTGTTTTTTGTCTCCTTTGTGCCTATATATGCTCTCAGTTGTTGATGCATGGTTCTTAGTTATTTTTATAAAAAATAAAAATACTGGGTTCAATGAGCTACAAACTTCAAGTTTGTTTCAACAACTAAGTCAACCAAATCTTGAAGCCCACATAGACCAATAATGTATACCTTTTTTCTAGAGAAAGTAGAATAACCTAAATAAAATTTAAGTTACATTACTAATAGTTAATCCATCAATATTCATTTTGAAAATATTTTGACAAAGTTTTGACAATTAATCTGTCAATGACTTGAGCATATACATTTTTTGAGGTAGTGATAAGGGGTTATAATCAAGATAAATCTCATGCAAGATGGATTCACACACGAAGCTTCAATTTTGATGAATCAAACTCAAGATCCATGGTGAATTTATTTTGAACATGATGACAAAACTTTATTTTATTACTCTACTTTTCTTGTAAAAGATAGTAACTTAGGGTGCATTTTGCGAACATTTGAAAATTAACTTTTGAAAAAAAAAGAGGTTTCTGTTGGGAATGGAACCATTAACAAAAACCTTTCTTATTTTTTACACAAGTGTCACAGTTTTAGATATACGAAGTAATATTTGGAGTCTGTTTTTCAATAATTCATTGCAATTAATTTTTTCTATATTTAGAAAAACACCTTATCAACCTTTAGTTGGAGAGCCACCTCATCAATTTGACTTGGGGATCAGATATTATTTCCTCCTTGATTTTTTTTATCTAGTAAGCTAAATATAGATGAAGAGGTTTGAGATCCATTATTTTTGGATCTTGAATGGTTTGTAAGTATTCTATACAGTAGATCGTGAATGAGGACCAAGGGTTCGGATTTTTTGGAAAAAAATTGTGTATTGTTGTAGACTTTGAGATTAATATATTTTGCTATAAGCAATCTTATATGTGCAGTTTCATGTTGAGAATGCAACAAGATGATGGAGCTTAGTGGAAAGGAGTCGCCTTCACTAAGTGGGCCCGCAGGCAAATTATGGCGCAAAGTCTATTTTTAGACTATGTCTACTTTTAGACATATGGGTCATGTCTATGAGTTGCAGGATGCTGCTTATGGATGATTGGTCAAGTTGGCAAAAATAGATGGACTTCTATTTTTAGACAACAACAGTGACACTATCAAGTCTAAATATAGAGCAGTCAAATATTATTAGCTCATAATAATATTTAGACTATAAACTTTATCTTATTCTCTTGGAGCACCTCAGTTGGAGCTACAGATGTGGCTCATGCAGCTGACAGAAGGAATCACATGGTTACCTATGGGTTGACTGAGCTATTGCATGCAAGACTTCAGTTAGAACTCAACTGGTTGAGTTTAGTGGAGTTGGAGGTGGAGTCGATGGAGTTGTGTTCAATTTGACTTGGTTGAACTGGTTGTATTTAGTCTAACTGGAAAATAGACTAAGTGATGAGTTGTGTGAATTACTTATTAATTAATTCACTAATTATTAACTCATAATGCAACTGAAGCATACATCAGTTAACTCAGTGCATGTACAGTTCAGTGGAGACAGGTGTTAGAGATTGAGATTGCTATCAGTTGTGACTATAGTTGTGCATGAGATCTTGCACAATTAGTGGGATTGAGTTATGCCAATGAGAATTGTGGCCAAGAACAAATGATTATAGCTTGTGCTCACATGATTTCTAGTGTGAGTGATTTTCCAAGGTAAAAATAACTTGGAACGAGTTTGGTTACAATTATTGTTCTTGCAGGATTGTACAGTGGAGGCAGGCAAGCAGCGGAGGAGATTTGGAGATCAGATCTGAGCTGTATTGTGTGTAACAAGTGGAGATAGTACTGAGTACTTGTGAGGAGTATTGTACTATGTTTGTTACATGTTATCAATCATATAATATACAGATATTTTGGGGTTTTTAGCGAGATGCTTTCCTCGGGATACATACTGTGTTGATATATGTGTTTGATGCATCTATGTGTGCATGTGTATGTTTCTGAATATTGCTAAATTGATGATCAACGTAGATGAGATTATGTATTATGCATGTATTCCACAATAGTGTATAATCAGGATAATCTAGGTTAATAAGTGTCATATTATTCATAAATTTCTACATGGTATCAGAGTGGTTGATCATCAGATCTACTATTCAGGAAGTGTTTACATCTTATTTCTTCACGCAGAGTCTGTAATTGGGCTAGGTAGCCTCTGGATTCATCCTTCCCTTGCAAGGTGAGATATCTGGTGAATGCCCATACATTCGATCTCTGTACGAAAAGTATTTTTTTCTCATGAATTTTAGATCGGAAGCAGTTGAGTTTTGAGCTGGTGGAATTCGAATTTGCGGCAGTGTTTTCTTGGTGTCAAAGTTGAAATGTCTTTCAACAGATTGCGATTGGAGTATGCCCTTGAGGGCAGCTCAAACTATATTGCATGGAAGGACAGGATGGAGGCGGTGTTAGATGATAATGGGTTGAAGGAGTTCATAGATGCGGATGTCCAAAAACCTACTGATGCTGCTCAAGTCGGGGATTGGCAAAAGAAGACAGCAAAGTGTCGAAGGATCCTGTTGGAGGGCATGAGGGATCACATTGTGTCCAGCCTCCATGGAAAGGATTCTCCATTCTTGATGTGGAAAGTGTTGACAGATCTATACCAAAGCAAGAGCGACCAGAGTAACTTGGCACTCAAGGATAAACTCAGAAACATCAAATGCAAGAAGGGCGACAGTATGCCCAAGTATCTCACGAAGTTCACCCAATGTAGGGATGAGCTGGGAAGTGTGGGGGTGATTGTCGATGATGAGGACTTGGTGAGCTTGGCTCTACTTGGTCTTCCAAAGAGTTAGCATTACTATCAGGACTCTGTTAATAGTCAGGAGAAATTCCCAGGATGGGAGCAACTTTGGTCAGATCTTGTGCAAGAGGAGATGAGGCGGAATACCAGGGGCGGATCTTCATCAAAGGCAACTGATGAAGAAAATTGTGCTTTGGCTGCCAAAGCAAAGAAGGGGAAGAACAAGAAAGCTTCTCATTCTGATGCAAAAGGTAAGAAGCAGGACATGTCCAAGGTGAAGTGTTTTCACTGTCACCAGCACGGACACTATGCCACAAATTGTCCGCAGAAGAAGAACAAGCAAGTTGTTGGATCTGCAGTAGGAGAGGCCCTAGCCTCACAGTTTGAGCTTGATTTTTCATTGATAGCATGCTTAGTTTCAAGTGTGATGGGATCGGTATGGTTCTTGGACAGTGGTACGTCTTTTCACATGACAGGAGATCGAGATTTGTTTTCAAATCTAGATGAGAAAGATCTTGGAGTGCACATCGAGATGGGCGATAATGGTAGATATAGTGCGACCGGTATCGGTACCATTTCCTTTGAGAGGGAGTCTGGTAAACTCTTTGTATTGAAGGAATTCATGCATTTTCTAGGATTGAAGAAGAATCTTATCTCTATGGCGATGTTAGAAGACAAGGGATATGATGTTGTTTTCAGCAAGGGAAAGGCCTTCCTACGCAGCAAGACAACTGGAGAAACCCCGAAGATAGGGGTTCGAGTGAGGAACCTTTATCAGTTGCATGTAGATGGATGCACAACAATGGCATGCAAGGCAGAAGGATTGGTGAGTCGGGATGATGGCGAGCTGTGGCACAGGAGATTGGGTCACCTTCACCATGGAGCCTTGAAGATACTGCAACAGATCACTACTGGGCTTCCTAAAGGCACTGTTGCACAATTAGATCAGTGCAAGGGGTGTACTTTGGGAAATTTTGTGAAATCCACCTTTCACGAGAAGGATAGTCGCGCCATGACGATCCTTGAGAGAATTCACACTGACGTGTGTGGACCTTTCTCAGTAGCTTCAACAACAAAACATAGGTATTATGTGATTTTTGTTGATGATTTCTCTCGTAAGTGCTGGATCTTCTTCATGCAGAAGAAGAGTGAGACATACTCAAAGTTCTGTGAGTTCAAAGCACTGGTCGAGAAGGAGTCGGGGAAGAAGGTGAAGGCTCTCAAGAGCGATAATGGTGGTGAATACATCTCTCGCGAGTTCAAGGAATTCTACAATACAGAAGGGATTCGAAGAGAGCTCATAGCTCCCCATAACCCACAACAGAACGGGGTTGCTAAGCAAAAGAACAGAACGATCGTGGGTGATGCACAGGCGATGTTGCATGATCAAGGCCTTCCCCTTCACTTGTGGGCAGAAGCATGCAATACAACAATTTATGTGCAGAATCGTTGTCCTCACAGGATACTTGGGATGAGTACACTCGAGGAGGCTTATTCTGGTAAGAGGCCTGATATTTCTCATTTGAGGATTTTTGGTGCTAACATTTACATGCATGTGACGAAGGATGCTAGGAAGAACTTGGAGCCGACCGCAAAGGTTGGGATATTTTTGGGGTACACTGATATGCCCCACAACTATCGTGTGTATTTGCTAGACAATAGTAAAACTGTTGTGCGACGGGATATAAAATTTCAGGAGGAGAAATCCATGAAGTGTTTGCTTGAGAGGGAGCCACACTTGCTTGTAGATGATGAGCTATTAGTTCCTAAGGATAAGCTTCAGGACATGGATCAGCCACAGGATGAAGTTCATGGAGAGGTAGAGACCACTCATGCAGTGCCAACCATCAGAGGCCGAAAGCGCTTGACAGAAGCTGAGCAACTGGCTCAAGATGCAGAGAAAGTTTTACGACCACCTACAGCCCAACGCAGGCAGAGATAGTCACCTGATTGGTACACTAGATACATGGCTCTTATGAGCAAATGTGTCATGACTGAGCCATCCTCTTTCGAGGATGCTGTGGAGGATCCCGCATGGGTAGATGCCATGGTGGAAGAGTATAATTCGATTGTCAGAAACAGTGCATGGGAGATTGTCCCAAGACCGGAAGGGAAATCAGTGGTGGGTTCGAGACAGATCTACAAAGTTAAGCAGGCAACTGATGGGAGTGTGGAGAAGTACAAGGCAAGATTTGTTGCTCGAGGCTTTTCACAAATAGAGGGGATCGATTATGAGGAGACCTTTGCACCTGTCACAAGGTATTCTTCCATACAGATGATTCTTTCTCTCTCAGCGCAGATGGGATGGCACATTCATCAGATGGATTTGAAGATTGCGTTCCTCAATGGAGTCATTAAGGAGGAGGTGTACATTGAGCAGCCCAAAGGTTTTGAGATCTTCAGCAGTGAGTTGCATGTGTGCAGGCTCAAGAGAGTGTTGTATGGGTTGAAACAAGCACCACATGATTGGTACACACGAATAGATAGCTATTTCACTGGACTTGGATTCTCCAAGAGTGAGGCAAATCCTAACCTATACCAGATTGTGGTGGAGGGTAAGTTGCTTATCATTGTACTGTATGTAGATGATTTGATTCTAACGGGTGATGAGTTGTTGATACTTTCATGCAAGGATGATCTTGCTAAGGAGTTTGAGATGAAGGACTTGGGCCTCCTTCATTATTTCCTGGGATTGGAAATCTGGCAGCACAGTGATGGACTATTTGTTTCTCAGGGCAAGTATGCTCGGGAGATATTGGAGAAGTTCAACATGCATGGTTGCAAGCCTGTTGATACTCCTCTTCCTGGAGGTTGGAGGAAGGAGGATGCCACTTTGGCAGAAGAAGTGGATGCCACTGTTTATCAACAGTTGGTGGGTTCGCTTATGTATCTGGTCAATACACAACCCGTTATATGCTATGCTGTTAACCAGCTTTCACAAGCTATGGTTAAGCCAACCAAGCTCTCTTGGAAGGCGGGCAAGCATGTATTGCATTATTTGAGAGGCACATCGGGATATGGATTGTGGTACAAACAGGAGGATGAGGTGAAGCTATGTGGCTTCACGGATGCAGATTGGGCAGGAAGCCCAATGAACAAAAAGAGCACATCAGGAGGGGTCTTCAGTATCGGGTTGAAAAAAGTTTCTTGGTATAGCAGGAAGTAGAGATCCATGGCACTCAGTTCAGCAGAGGCCGAGTATATGGCAGTAAGTTTGGCTACATGCGAGGCTATATGGATGAGGAAGATTCTAGTTGGTTTGTGCAGTTCTCATTTAGAGCTTACTGTGATTTACTGTGATAAATAGAGTTGCATTAAACTCTCGGAAAATCCTGTCTTTCATGATAGATCTAAGCATATTGACATCAGGTACCATCATATCAGAGATTGTGTGCAGCGAAGAATCATGTTACTTTCATACATTCCAACAGAGGATCAGGATGTTGATATCTTGACGAAGGTGCTCACCAAGAGCAAATTTGAATACCACCGAGGCAGGATAGGGGTTGTTGATAATCCATATCTTGTTGAGAGGGAGTGTTGAGAATGCAAAAAGATGATGGAGCTTAGTGGAAAGGAGTCACCTTCACTAAGTGGGCCCGTAGGCACATTATGGCGCAAAGTCTATTTTTAGACTATGTCTATCTTTAGACATATGGATCATGTCTATGAGTTGCAGGATGTTGTTTATGGATGATTGGTCAAGTTGGAAAAAATAGATGGACTTCTATTTTTAGACAACAGCGGTGACACTGTCAAGTCTAAATATAGAGCAGTCAGATATTATTAGCTCATAATAATATTTAGACTATAAACTTTATCTTATTCTCTTGGAGCACCTCAGTTGGAGCTACAAATGTGGCACATGCAGCTGACAGAAGGAATCATGTGGTTACCTATGGGTTGACTAAGCTATTTCATGCAGGACTTCAGTTAGAACTCAACTGGTTGAGTTTAGTGGAGCTGGAGGTGGAGTCGATGGAGTTGTGTTCAGTTTGACTTGGTTGAACTGGTTGTATTTAGTCTAACTAGCAAATAGACTAAGTGATGAGTTGTGTGAATTACTTATTAATTAATTCACTAATTATTAACTCATAATGCAACTGAAGAATACATCAGTTAACTCAGTGCATGTACAGTTAAGTGGAGACAGGTGTTAGAGATTGAGATTGCTATCAGTTGTGACTATAGTTGTGCATGAGATCTTGCACAATCAGTGGGATTGAGTTATGCCAATGAGAATTGTGGCCAAGAACAAATGATTATAGCCTGTTCTCACGTGATTTCTACTGTGAGTGATTTTCCAAGGTAAAAAGAACTTGGAACGAGTTTGGTTACAATTACTGTTCTTGCAGGATTGTGCAGTGGAGGCAGGCAAGCAGCAGAGGAGATTTGGAGATCATATTTGAGTTGTATTGTGTGTAACAGGTGGAGATAGTATTGAGTACTTGTGAGGAGTATTGTACTATGTTTGTTACATGTTCTCAATCATATAATATACAGATATTTTGGGGTTTTTAGCGAGATGCTTTCTCCGAGATACATACTGTGTTGATATATGTGTTTGATGCTTCTATGTGTGCATGTGTATGTTTTTAAATACTGCTAAATTGATGATCAACGTAGATGAGATTATGTATTATGCATGTATTCCGCAATAGTGTATAATCAGGATAATCTCGGTTGAATAAGTGTCATATTATTCATAAATTTCTACATTTCAGAGATTCATGTGTGAATGATTTCCTATTTTTTTCTATTGTGCTCACCTTTTCATTAGCCACACCTTTGAACATTAGTCTTCAGTATTTGAATAGAGCTATATGAGTTTGAATTTGTGTTGAATGCTCAAGTTCATGTTATTTGAAATACTTATGTGTTTTTCAGCCTAAATATCATTTGCAAAAATCACTTTTAATGTGTTGTCTCTTATGTTTATTTTCTATAGTCTTCTACCATATCTTGATGATAACCTATCTAAGAAATTATAAGATATATTTCCTTTGTTTATAATTGTTCATGTAATTTGTGATTAGCAAGTATTTGTTTATGCCAGAGACTCCATGCTTAGTGGTCACTTTATTTTCTTTCCAAATGAAATTCCTTTGCTGCAAGTCAATCTGACCAATGAACGTATTAGTGACCTTGAGTACTAGAGTTAAGGAGAAATCCCTCTCCATATTAAAATGCCAACATTCAATCCCAAAGTTGTTTGAAGGTTACCTTAGTGATTTTCCTTCAACAACCAAAGAAAACTTCTAAGTGATAACATCTTGGCAATGTTTCCAAGGAACAAAGGTTAAATCTTCCTTGGGAAAATGACAAACAACTAGTTTTGATCATTGATGCTGATCAAGGATCAGGCATAGAGTTTTTGCATCATTCACCTGGAAACTCCATGGTCAAACAATTTAGAGTTTAAAAGCATGAAAGGCGGCTCCATTGTCCAAAGAATTTAAAGATTGGAGAATTTACTAGTGAGTCCACTAGATTCAATGAAGAACTCAGATGATGCTACTATGGCTTCAAGGTATTCATATTTGGACTTTACAAGCCTTCCTGGTTTTCCAAATCCTCTTCCTACAGATGAATATTTTCTTAGGAATAGTCATAAATTTAATGGAGAAGATCTAATCTTGGCCTTGAAACATATTTCAAAATTCTGCGACTTTACAAATCTCTTTAAATTCAAGAATGAAGATGTATTTCTTAGATTGTTTTATGATTCATTCCAAGGAAAGTGTAGAATTTGGGATAAAATTTTACCTGTTAAATCCATAAGGTCTACAACATGATTCTGGGTTATCTTTTTGGAAACATGGCCGGAGAAGGAAAAGTCTGTGGCAGACCATGTTTTCATCCAAGGTTTTACAAAATGGAATTATATGTTTACTGAATATGAAGTGGATAGTAAAATTTCTTCATTTTTGTATTCTTATTTAAAGTCATGCAAATGTAGCTCAGAAGATAAGAATCATTTTTTGGATGAATTTTCCATGGACATTGAGAAAGAGCTTGAGGTATTTAAAGATCAAGAAGTACCCCAAAATTTTCCATTTTAGGGTTTTTATTTTGAAGTTTCATTTTACCAGAGCCAAAAAAAGAATTTTTTGCCTTTTAATATTTTGACAACTCACAATTGGAACAATCGTTTGACATAGAGAGCACATGTGAACTCTCAAACCATAACAGTAAAATTGTAGAGTGCCTTAAATATCAACAAACAAACTATATTCATGTATTTGATGATCTCGTAGCTACATTCATGGAGGGGTTTTTCTAGTTTGTCTATCTAGCCATGTTTTCACTATTGAGACAAGATCCATCATGAGTTATCATTGCCCTTACATGTTCAAATTTTCATTTTGCTAAAGCATGGTAAAAAAGCAATGATATTTGAGCAACTACTAGACTAGTTGCATTTACATTTTTGTATCATTTGATTGAGTAGTTATTTTAACAATTTAGAGTAGGTAGGTGTGATAAATAAGCTTGTTTTTCAAGAATATTTTCATCATTTTTAGTTTCAGTTTACATTGTAGTGCATAGTTTCAGTTTGGGTTGTAGTTTGGTCTTAGTTGGAGAAGGTTACAAGTTTCAAATTTGGAAAATGAATTGGTTTTCAAGTTGGGAGAAACCCAATGGACTAGGAACTTGATCTATGGGGGTTATTTCTACCTCTCAAGGTGAAAACATCCACATTGGAGTTGGTCGTTATCACAATGTAGTTTCAAGGTAATGGTTTCAGGGGTAATGGCTAAGAGAAGTTGTTTGAAGTTTTTTAGAAAACTTAGGACCACTAATAGATATTTTTCCATCACTAGTTCAAATATTTTAAGTAAAATTGTTGATAGATTAAATGGAGCAAAGGTTCATTTTATTAAAAAAGTAGGCATTGTGGAAAAAATTGTGTTTTTGGTATTCTTTGTGCCTTTATATGCTCTCGATTGTTGATGTAGGGTTCTTAGTTATTTTTATAAAAAATAAAAATATTGGGCTCAATAAGCTCCAAACTTAAAATTTATTTCAACAACTAAGTCAATGAAATCTTCAATCTAATACATACCAATGTAGACCTTTTGCCAGAGGAAGTGGAAAAACTTAAATAAAATTTAAGTTACATTGTTGTCAATTAATTTGTCACTGTTCCTTTTGAAAATATTTTGACAGAGAACTGGCAATTAATTTGTTAGTCATTGAATCAGATACATTTTTTGAGTTGATGATAAGGGGTTCTAATCATGATAAATCTCATGGCAATATGGGTTCATGAACCAAGATTCAGTTTTGATGAATCAAACCCGAGATCCATATGAACTTACTATTTTGAATATGATGACAAAAATCTTTTTCTTTAGTCTTCTTTTCCTGTAAAATGCAGTAACTTTGGACATAGTTTCCAAATGGATGGAAACAAATTTTTAAAAACTAAAAGTGCTTTTTGTTGGGAAAAGAACCATTAACAAAAATCTCTCATTGTTTACACAAGTGTCATGGTTTGGGAGATACAAATGAGTATTTGGAGGCCATTTTTCTGGAATTTTCCATAATCAATTTTTTCTATATTTTTAAAAGAGCCTAATCAACTTTCAGTTGGAGAGCCACCTCATCAATTCGAATTGGGAATCACATATTATCCCCTCCTTTATTTTTTTAATTTAGGAAGCTAAAGATAGATGAAGAGGTTTGAGATCCATTATTTTTGGATCTCCAACAGTTGTAAGTATTCTATAAAGTAGATCATGAAAGAGGACCAAGGGTTTAGAATCTTTGGAAAAACTTTGTGTATTGCTATAGACTTTGAGATTAATATTTTTTGCTATAAGTAGTCTTATATGTGCAATTTCAGAGATTCATGTGTGAATGATTTCTTGTCTATCTTCGACTATGTTTACCTTCTCATTAGCCACACGTTTGAACATTATTATTCATTATTTTAATAGAGCTATATGAATTTGAATTAGTGTTGAATGCTCAAGTTCATGTTATTCAAAATATTTATGTGTTTTTCAGCATAAATATCATTTGCATAAATCACTTTTAGTGCTTTTGTGTCTAACGTTTATTTTCTAGTCTTCTACCATATCTTGATGATAACCTATCAAAGAAATCATAAGCCATATTTCAGTTATTTATAATTGTTCATGTAATCTATGATTAGCATTTATTTATTTATGTCAGAGACTCCACGCCCAATGGTCCCTTTTTTTTCTTTCCAAGCCAAATTCATTTGTTACAGGTAAATTTGGCCAATGAGCATATTAGTGACCTACTACTACAATGACCTTGAGTAGTAGAGATAAGCAGAAATCCTTCTCTAGATTGAAGGGCCAAATTTCCATCCCAAAGCGGTTTGAAGGTTACCTCAATACGTTTCCTTCCATAGCCAAGGAAAACTTATGAGTGATAACAAATTGCATCACTTCAAGATCTTTAACAATCCTAATCCATTTAAATAAAGTGTATAGTTTCTTATCATTTATCTTCACAAATCTAGCAATAGAGTCTTGTAGTACATGTATCCTAGTAGACCATCCTACTTTTATATGCTTTATTCTTTGACTTGATGGAAACCATTGCTAACTTCTATCAGAGTCACTCAAAATTGACACCTATGAAATAAAATTATTTAAATCATTTTTATAAAAATTCCAACCATCTTCTAAATAATTATTCAAATATTCAGTATAAGAAAAAAACCTCTGCTGAGATATTTCCTAAATTTAGAATGACTTCCTATGCTCTCATGATAATGTTTACTTACTTATTGATGATTTCTATGTCATATGATCTTAGTCCACTAGGTAAATTCAATGCGTTGCTTATTTTGCAAGATACGTAGGGTGTATTTTTGGGTATTTCATCAAGAGACTATGGTTGGCAGAGTTTTACATATAGGTTTAAGGCTTGAGTCCTCCTATAGCTCATATATATTTCTCTTCAATATTATATTCTCTGACTATTTCTCTAAAATAGAGTTGGAAAGAGTGTCTCATATAGTCATGTGTAGTTTCATGAGTCTTATAGGTTTGACCCCTAAAACATCGACCCCCATTCTCCATTTTACAATCACACTTTTATTTTTTACATGAGATTTATTAATGTGAAATTTTATTTTTGTCCTATTGTATTAAGCATCATGCATGGTTAAATATTTTTCTTCAAATATCATTGTCTCTTCATGAGCTAGTTCCTCTACGATATTTTGACTCCAAACTATCCTCAATGCCATCTAATTGGGTACTATAACACTATCCATTTCCATATCAATAAGGCCTTCATGTTGTTGTGAATACCCTTTTCCTTATTTTTTCTTTATTTTGAGACAACATGAGCTTTCTCAAGATCAATATAAGGCATATCAAAACTATCATCCATTCTAAAACATTTTTCATTACTTTCTTCTCTAATTGTACTTGTTTCTTTCATGTAAAAGAGGAACATTTACATCCTAAGGGAGTTGTTGATCATTTTGAGTTGTTGCTCATTTTTCTTGAGATAAACATTGTTGAAATAAGACAATAGATAAAGACAAAGTAATAATGATGTAGATATTGAGAGGGTTGGAGAATAATTTCAGCCATGCAATTCATTAAAGGTGTAGTAAAACTTTCACAAGATTGATACTGCTTTAAAATAAGTCTTAGAATTGCAAGTGAATCTATTTCCGGAAAGGGAGCTCTCTACAAGTGTAAAAATTAGTTTTACAAGTTCGAAGTTTTCAAAAAGTCAAATGGCTAAAGCACTCTTCAAAATCATGATAATTAAATATAGAAAATCGAATGCATTCCTCCTGATGAGCCTCATTATTGCGACAAGAATGTTTCAACTCCCAAGGCTGCCAACCTTAATTATCAACCCAAGGTTCATACAAACTTAAGAGGTATCAGCACAATATGTGCAACGTACAATGTGTCCTTGTTTTGTTGATATGATGTAACGGAGTGAATGTCATGAAATAAAAGCCTAAACTAATTACAAAAATTTAATTGTTACTCTATTTGCAAGAAATGGAAATTCTACTTTCTCAACTCGTAAATTCTAACTAATCAATTCATGAAAGGACACAAGTTAATTTACTTGAATCATACTTGTGATAAAGAAACTAAGTCTACATTGTTTTTGCAGTGAATAAAAGGAAGGGTTGGAGTGACCTAGGAGATTCTCCTTATCATAAAATCATAGTTGGGGGTCAGTATTCATATAGACTAAGTCATAGTTGCAGTGGGGATCAAAACGAATGAAGGAAAGTGGTGTTATAGGTTTGCTACAGGATAGGACAAATTTGCTATAGAAGAAGACATAATTGCTACAGGAGCAGATAACTCACCGAATGACGAAGTAAATCAAATGAAATTGGAATGAGAATTTTTTATTTATTAATTAGTATTTCTTAGGTCTCCATTCCAAGTGGAATCACTCCAAAATACCCTTGTTCACACGTGCTTAAAAATAGCAAAAAATTATTATTCTAAAAATATGGAAATTCAAGTAGTGAGCTAGTTGACCTATCCAAATGCATAACCTAATCAAGTACAAATGAAATGGGGTAAATTTGTTATTAACTTGAATGTTTTTTATGACATAATACAAGTGGAATCAACTCAAATTAAGTTCATTAACATGTTCTAAAAAATAACATAAAATTACTACTATTTGCTACAAGGGATTTTTAGAAATTTTAGATTTGTGAATAAGTAAACTAATCCAAGTAGCTCAATGATGACTATGATATTCCAAATATGTTCCAAGGATTAAATCATGTTTTTTACTCTATAAATAACCTTAAAAATAACTCACTTCAACCATTTAACCCAATCCTACAGAAAATATCATCAATAATAAATGCAAAAATAAGAAAAATAAGAACAAGAGATGTATGTGAATAAGAAGTGACAAGAAGAAAATTAGATTATACAAAAGGTCTATGAGACTCCTGGAATGGAAAATCCCAATTACACGCAAATTCCTATGAAGGAAACAAAGCTTTAGAACCTAAGAATGGCACCAAACTTCATTATTTTAATCAATCCAAGTACATCCCTACTAGAAACGAAAGTGGAGCTGCAAAAATACTAGTTTTCTCCACAAGGAGACTAAGAAATACATACATCTAGAGTAAAATTTGAATTGGTACTTATAAAAAATGATGGGGAAGCATTCTTCTTGAAATGAGGAAGCTTTCCCCTCCAAAATCCCTCAAATAGTGGATTTGATTCCCAACACTAGGAATCTGCATTAAATGACATGGAATACATTCCTATAGTTTCTCAATCTTTGGAACTCCAAAATTTGTTCAATAATTTCATAATATCATGTTGCTTTATTATCCAATATTTAACCTCCTGTAGTAGGGATCAAGTCTCTACATTATCTCATCCTCCAAATCTTCATAATCTACCCAATATTCCCACAATTTTCTACAAAAATAAATAATATTAGGCACATAATATTCAATCATCTCTAAACCTTCCTAAGAACATATTAAAGATAAAAAACATTATTAAGTGTAGAATTATAGGTTTAATATAGCCTTCATGTGCATAATAAAGGTAATATGGGCCTTAATTTTTGTCTAATTTGGAGTCCCATCATACCCCCCTACTGAAAATGTTGCTTATCCTCTGAGAAACTTATCCATCCTCCTTTTCCTATTGTTATTCATGTATGCTAACATGTTTCATTATTTTTTTATTGGTCTATTTGATGATCTTTCTACTACTCTTGTTTCTACTCTTTTATCAACATTTGTTTTCCCTATCTCAGTTTCCCAAGGAAGCCCTAATGTAGGTCGAGGCTACTTCTTTCTCTCAGATGATTCTTCGACTGTAATGAGTTCTATTTTTAAGGGCAACACCTTGATTTTGGTTCATCTTCTTTTCCACTTGGAAATTATAAATTGAATTCAAACTCAAGTGAAATATTATCATCATACCCCCTTACCTTTTCAAAGAATCCCATTTGGTTGCAATTTTAGAAAATGGTAAGCTCTTTAATTGCAGGAGTGAAATTTTGGATTCTTGGCCATGACACACCATACTATCCATCATTTTCTCATTAAATTTTGGAATTGAAAGAACTTAAAATAGAGATGTTTCTTCTTATAGAGGGAGAAATGATGGTGAATAACCTAAAGCAAAAGAAAGGAATGATGTGATGACCAATCTACTAACCTGAATACCTTTCACCCTTGGAGAATTTACCATTATGCAAGCCAAACTTCCTACAACAAATCTTTTGTAGATATATTATGTTTCTTTTTACATTTTGGCAATTAATTAATGATTGTTCAACACCCCAATAACAAAATTTTTATCAAGGAGCTCTCCGGTAGTACTGTTGGTACTCTTGTAGCACTGTTGGTACTCTTGTAAAACTTATGTTCTTTCTTGTAGCAACTCTATTACTTCATGTAGAAACTCTATTTTCTCTTGTAAAATATTTGTTTTCACCCTTCCCATTTCCTTTGAATATTTCCTTGCTCCCCAAGGCTTTAGCGTGAAATTTTCCTTCCTATAGCACTCTTATTAACTTCCTGTAGAAAATTTGTTCTTCATGTGGCAGTGATATTCCTTCCTGTAGAAACTTGATTCTTCATGTAGCAGTTTTGTTCCTTCCTATAGCACACAACCTGAATCCTATAGAAACTAATATTTGCATGCCAAGAGGTGGCTAGATTTTCTATTCTAGAGCTACAAAAAATCTGGTTCAAGATTTTGTTAGAACTGTGCAATGTACTACATGAGTGATCTCCTTCCTATAGCAGTCACTTATTTCCCCTTCAAGACTTAATATTGGATTCATGGATTAGGAAAATTAATAGGGGGTATATGGATACGATTAGGGTCATCAGAGGGTGGTGAAGGTGGTGAAAAAAAGGTGAAGGAAGAGTCCTTTCTCTGTGTGTTTTTTTTTTAATTGAAGAAGTGGAATTTTGAGGATGAATTTGGTTGAATGGAGTGGATGAGTGATGAAATTGATGAGTGAATCATTGGAGGACATTTTTCAACCTTCCCTAAAGAACAAATGACCTTTTTACCTCCTTCTCCAATCATATATGCCTCCTGTAGCAATTATGGTCCCTCCTATAGCATTTCAGGACATCCTCCTGTAGCAGACTTGTTTTGTTCATATCTCCCAAATGGTATACTATATAGATCTAAAAAAACTTGAACATGTCGTTGTCAGCCTTATGCACCTCCCCATAAAATATATTGGCCAATGGATGAACGAATCTCGAGGAAAATTAGAAATGGTTGTACATGATGGATGTCAACTTCTCGAAATGTGTGCACTAGACTTTGCTGAAATTGCTTGAGCATGTGACCATCATCCATATGCATCTCCCCATTAAAAATCTCGACAATGGATACACGGTTTCAATATATGATAACCAAAATTTTATGCTCTATGTATTTTGGCCTCTTGTAGCAAAACAAAGCCCTCTTGTAGCATTTTAGGACAGCGAGGAAAATGAATAAGAAAAACTTGGAAATGATGGGTGGATGTTGGAAATGGATGAGGGTGATGGATTGACATGGCTTTGGTCCTTTTGGATCATCTAAGTAAAGGAGGAGAAAGTCCAATTTTGACTTCCTTTGACTAGATTTTTTATCAATTTTTCGTTTTGGTGCTAAAGTGTTCTTGTTGCTTGCAAAGGTTGGAGAGAACCTGCATTCATGAGAGAGAGATACATGGATCAAATACTTTTTTCTTTTCATTTTTTCATTTTTTCTTTTAGGCCTACTAGTTGCCTCAATAAGATTTTCAACTAGTAAGTTTGTTTAGGCTTGCAATCTCAGATAATTTTGACAACTTAAATCCCCCTAAGTCATGACTCATCAAACCATAAATCAAACTTAAAAAATCACAAACAACTTAACAAACAAACCAAAAATATTTATCTCATATATAATATAAATATATAATAACCTACCCTATAATACATTTTTTTTAAATAATAAATATATAATACAAAACACCACCTCTCAATAATTCAATGAGCAATAATAAAAGGACTTCCTAATAGATAACTCTCTAAAAGAAATTTCATAAAAGATTACAAGCAGTGTAAATTATATAAACTATCCCATAGTAAAGAAAAGAAAAAGTCTCTTTTCAATTATTTTGTTGTGTGGTTTAATAATGTCTATGATATAGACAATGAAATAAGTATTTCGTCATTCTCAACCTTTTCACTAACTTTGCTATAATATTATCAATATACTAATTACATAAATAAACATTGATCACTAAATCACAACTAAAGTTCTTTAATAATATAAATTTATATTTTCAAAATTAAAGCTCTAGTAAAAAAATCTAACTCCATAAAACAATGCACTTTCCATATCACGCTGATCGGATGCAACCAACGTCAACTATGTTGTTTTTCTTTTTGGAGTGACTATTTTGTTCATAAGAAATTGTTTTTACTATGATTATTTAGATTTTGAAGTGTTTGAATTTGGTGGAAAAAAATGTTGTTTTTCTTTTCAGAGTGATTATTTTGTTCATAAGAAATTGTTTCACTATGATTATTTAGATTTTTAAGTATTTGAATTTGGTGGAAAAAATTGAGGTGGAATTTTGATTTGTGTTATTTAAACTGGTTTTTGACTATATATGGATTCAACACGTTGAAAAACCTCAAAAACATTTCGATTATGCAAAGATTACTCATCAAGCTTGTGATTTCAATAAATTCTTGGAAAAATTTAGAGAAATTAAACCAAAAAAACCCACCAAAAAACTTCCAAAAAAATCTCACTAAAAACAAATCAAATCTATAGTAAAACACTTACATCAAACTCTTTACACATATATATGATATTTTTCACAGTGTGTGGGGGCAATAAATGAGTGAATGGTCTCTATTAATTAAATGTGGGGAATGTTTTTTTGTTTCTCTAAACTTAATCAACTCCTTAGACATAGTTGATATTTCACGTGGGTGTTGGCACGGAATGAGTTAATGGTCCTACCAATTAAACGCGGAGTTGGTTTTAATATATATATTTTTATTATTATAATAAAACCATTTTAGTTATAGATGGGTGGTTATTCTTCATTTCTAATCTCTTAATTGAAAAGAAGATTCCCACATATGCAAACTTTGATCTTTCATTCCAAATTAAATTCTGTGTGACCCACAAAATCTCCATTTGTAAAAGGATTCCCACATATGCCAACATCATGGTTTATGAGTCAGGTTCTCTCTCACCACAAAACCTTTATTTGAAAGGAAGATTCCTATGTATACCACTTTCATCTTTGTTTACAAGTTCGTTTTCCTCTCACACACAAATTAATTACTGTTAAATTGCAATATCTTTTAACATCTTTGTAAATTATATAGTTCAAAATGCCAATAATGCCAAAGAATTACATTAAACCAAATATAAAGTGATTTGAAATATTAAGGGTTTTTGAAATCAGATTTTTGTGATTTATATTGATTTTTTGAAATTTTTGGATTAATTACATCCTCATTAATTTTGGTCTTGAGGATGAACCATACTAAAGGGTTTGAAACGTTGACTAACAAATAATGATGATATGATTAATCCAAAAGTAAGTGCCAAAGAATACCATAGATTCTTGTGTTTCCCAATAATTAGATATTGACATAAAGAAAAGTAAGGTGCAAAACATATTTTAGTGTTCAAATAGAAAATTTTAATATAAGCATTTGCTAATATATATTTATTATTTAATAATAATAGATAAATAATCAATAAATTTAATTGTTTGATTAAAATTAAAAATAAAAAGAATATATATTAAAATAAATTATATATATATATATTAGATATAGAAAATAAAACCTTCACATCAAAAAGGTTTTTGTGAGATAACGTGAACCGGAAGTCCCTCTGAATGAAAGAGAGCGTGAATTTCAGTCCGACATCAGGGCATCCCAACTTACCAAAAGATGTAAGGTGAGCAATCAAGATGGTTATGTAAATTTCCCCCTCTATAATTTTCATATAATTTTCATAAACTGTGTTATTCTAAGATTTAGCTTTTAGAGATGGATTGACATTTGTAAAGTAGCTTTTGGGTTATTTAAAAGATCTCATCTGAAATTCCAATGCTATAGATGAGCATGAATTTTGGGGGAACTTAGGCGAATATAATTAATGAAAGCTCAATGTGCTTAGTTGTCTCAATTTGTATAGCATCGAAAAAGCTTTCTCCCTGAAAGCTAGTTGACAATTTTTGAATTCATGTTACAAGTTGGTGTAATAAATAAAATTAGTTTTTAAAAAAATCAGTGTTGATAGATAAAGATTTAAAAAAGTATCTCTCTTTAGAAACCATTATGTATTAGATGAATACAAATTGTAAATTACAACATATTAAATGAACGTAGATTATTAGTCCATGTCTCGTCAAGGACTATAGCATATGGCTCGTAGTCAAAGTGCGTTGTTTGTTCATTATTTTGTTTTGCTTTTGCAATTTTAACCATAGTTTCGGCGAAATGCAGAATATTTCTATTTTCCCATAAATTCAAAAAAAAAATTCTAATTTCTAGAAATCTTATTTCTAATTTGCAATTGGCTGAGAGAGCTGTGATGGGACATAATTCCCCTTGTGGAGAGTGGTTTATTTTCGGTATTTTTCAGTGCTTAACATATCATTTAAAAAAAAGGTTGATTTTCTAAGTGGTCATTCCATCGCTTTGACATTGACATTTACACAGTGCTCTAAGAAATTCCTTTATGTAAGCGAGGGAGGGTGTTTCATCAATGAGTGCTCTAACATTGACATTAACACTAACACTATGATAGGTACTACTAATGCGTTTTTCTCTTATTTTGTTTTAAACTTTTTTTTTATCTTAAACTTGTACAAATTTCATTGTGTGGGAGAACAAGTGCATGTAGCCCTGAATCTGTGCAGAGTGAAGGATGTGCAGGTGAAGGGATATGTGTGGAGATAATGGAGTTTCGAGAAGTACTTCCACACTTGTAGAGGAATTGTACAAGAATATGTGAGAACTTGAACAGGGATTGTAATTCCATGTTTTGTTTGATATATGCATAGCAACTAGATATAGCAGGTTCAAAGGAGACGAGGAAATTTATTTAATGGAAAGGCTTTCAAAGGATGAAATACTCTTGGAGAACCAAAAAATTTCTAAGAATGGTTGTGCAGAGCAGGGAACATATGCATTGTTCGACAATGCTTTGTATCTCTACATACATTTTCACATACCATTTTCTATAGTAGGAAGAACTATAGAGGTTTGGGTTACATGTATACCTTTAGTTTTCATTGCAGATTTGGTGATGCTCATGCCCTTGATTAGTATTGAGGATCATTATACAAAGTGAAAAGAATTTATGGTGGAGTTGTGGTTGTTCTTTTTCCATATTTTCGCACTCTGCATAATTTTAAACAATTATATCATATAACATCTTTCAAACTTTATAGCAACTTTGTACCTTACTATGTCGATGTGGTATCGTTTTATTAGATATCAAGATGCAAAAGAAATCTCGCAAAAGTGCTTTACGAATGACCTCACACAAGGTTTAAAAACTATTATTGTGCTAACGGAAGATGTGTTGAAAATGCAACAAGATGATGGAGCTTAGTGACAAAAATTCGCGTTCACTAAGTGTGCCCGCAGACTATTTTTGGCGCAAAGTCTATTTTTAGACATATGGATCATGGTCTATGAGTTGCAGGATGGTATTTGTGGATGATTGGTCATGTTGGGAAAAATAGATGGACCTCTATTTTTAGACATATGGGCGGAGTCTATTTTTAGACTCCCAGTCTAAATATAGAACAGTCGAATATTATTAGCTCTTAATAATATTTAGACTATAAACATTATCTTATCCTCTTGGAGCACTTCAGTTTGAGCTAAGGATGTGGCACATGCAACTGACAAAAGGAAATACTCTTTTCTTATGGGTTAGTTGAGCTATTGCATGAAGGACTTCAGTTAGAACTTCAGTGATTGAGTTTTGTGGAGTTGGATCAGGAGTTGATAGAGTTGTGTTCAGTTTGACTTAGTTGAACTAGTTGTATTTAGTCTAACTAACAAATACACTAGTGATGAGTGATGTGAATTAGTTATTAATTAATTCACTAATTATTAACTCATAAATAAACTAAAGAATACATCAGTTAACTCAATGCATGGACAGTTCAATGGAGACAAGTGTTAGAGATGAGTGAAAGGGCAAGACAGTTGTCAGTTGTGACTATAGTTGTGCATGAGATTTTCACATGCATGGATTGAGTATTTCCAATGAGGATTGCATGGTATACCCAAGGGAAATATGAATTTCGATCATTCATTCATCAGTATTCTCATGGAGGATTGCGTAGTGGAAGCAGGCAAGCAGTGGAGGTGATTTGAGCCAACGGTTGTTTCAGATCTATGTTGTATTGTGTGTAGCAGTGGAGCTAGTATTGTACTGTGTACTGTTACATGATCTCAATCAATATAATACAAAGATAGTTTTGGGGTTTTTAGCGATATGCTTTCCCCGTGAAAAACATTGTGTTATGTGTGATTGATGCTTCTATCTTCGCATGCAATTGTTTCTGCTTCTGCAATATTGATGATCAACGTAGATGAGATTATGTATTATGCATGCATTCCGCAATAGTGTATAATCAGGATAATCTCGGTTGAATAAGTGTCATATTATTCATAAAATTTCTACAAGATGTTGGGAGAACTATGCAGATAGAGAATACATTTGGAACTAAAAAACATTGCGACAAAAATATTGTGTTTGTTATTGTGCACACTTGTTCTCCTGCACAAATCACAAATTAAAAACACATTTCATTTAGTATTAGAAGATAAGTGTTTAATTTAAAAATGAGCAAAGAAATCTAGTTTTTATGAATCTTTCTTGAACATAAATCCAAATTAGACGTGTGCTGAAGAGGATTAGCACAAGAATGTAAATCTACAAAATTTGTTTCTCAGGATATAAGGCAATTGTATAGTAAAAGGATCATTGATACAAGGGGATGGAAATACAGTCATTTATGCCAACAATCGCACTTACAGTTATAATTATTAACATGACAAGACAATTGCACACTGAAAGGATAGGAGCGGAACATGCAGTCATTTATGCCAATAACTACACTTGCAGTTATAGCTCTTAACATGACAGATATCAACCTATCGCTGAGCTTCCATGCTCAACGCACTCTCTACATCCAACAAGGTAATATTTATTTTCATTACATATTAGTGATGAAAACAAACATCATTTTTTTTTTCGAGAAAAAAACGAACTTTTTATTACTATAAAAAGTTACATATACATTCTATAGCTTTCGTTGTTGTAAGCCTGCAAAATACTATTCAAAAACTGAGCTTGGCCTCTTCATAAGAGGAGATAACAGTCCATATTTTCAAAAAACACAGCCATGGTTTCTCCTGTTTGATAACTGGAATCAACATCATTCTTCTTTTTCTAGGCTTCCTCTATCAAGGAAAACAGCCCTAGATGAAAAACATTGCATGTAAGGACAAACAAAAACAACATTTTTCCTATTACAGCTATGTTCATAAAAACAAAAACAGTGATGTTAGATCAGCCATGTGCCATGATTATACATTTCGGGCATAAGGTGGCTGGTCAGAGAAATGGTCTTCCCTGTTGATTTCTTCTACTATTCTCCAGCTACCCAAAACTTGTTGAAGACCATCTTTAGAAAGCTTGTCTGCCATGTCATTTCGTTTCCTGTATATATGATGAATTGAAAAAGAATTAAAAGATAATTTCAGGAGCTGAATTTCTTCTAAAAGAGGATGCAAAATATAATTATGATAGCTTCTTTGACCATTTATCCATTTGATGACATTTAATGAATCCCCAAAAATCTGAACTGTGAGGGTGTTTCTGTGTATCAGCCAACATAAAAGTAGCTTGAGAGCAGATAGTTCTGCATAGTTGTTGGATCCACTTCCCAAACCTATGGAAGCTTTTAGAGAGTGACTTTTGTTTATGTGGATGACTATGCCTGCTCCAGTTTTATTATTTTGGGAGGCTCCATCAAAGTAAGCCCAAGGCACTCCATCCTTAATTTGTTCTTCTCCAACCTTCCGGGCCTCCTTTTCTTCCTCTGAATCCAGGATATTTGTGTAGATAGATGAACATTGAACAGCAATTGATTCCACAAATGTTTCCTGCTCCTGGAAAATGCTTCTATTCCTTGCAATCCAAATGCCCCACCAAATGATAGGAGGAAGATTCCTTAGCTTCCTAACTGAGATTTGGTGCCACCACTTGTGTCAGACTTCGGCAATATGGTTCCTGTCCCAGGATATTGACAGTTGAATATACTTAGCCACCTCCAACCATACTTTTTTGACTATAGGACAGCCGATGAACAAATGTGCCATAGTCTCTAAATCATTTTTGCATAATGGACATTTTCCCGAACCTTGTTTAAATCTGGCTTGCAGAATGTCCCATGTAGGGACTTTCCTTTTCAAAATACACTAGAAAAATAGTTTTTCTTTAGCAGGGCACTTTAGCTTCCATATCGATTTCACCCACCAATCCGGGTCTTCCCAGCCTTTTTTGGACATGAGAAACTTATATCCAAATTTTGGAGAATAACTACCAGATTCAGCGTAGGCCCATACCAGCTGATCTGGTTTATCCTTGAGCCTTACATTTGATCTAGAAAGTTCTTGCATGTAGACCTCCCAATCATTCCACCATCGGGGGTGAATGTCCAATTCCTCTCCTGATTTCCAAGCTTGTCCCCATATGGTTGAGAATCCTATTTTCTCCACCTGATTTAAATACATAAATCCTTTGGAGGGCAAGGTTTCTAATCATGCCAGGGGGTAAAGCATAATTCTCGTTACAACCAACCCAAGGGTCCCTTCCAATGCGGATGTTTTCACCATTTCCAATCTGCTAGGACAAACCTTGTTCAATAAGTTTAAAGGCATTGATAGTCGCTTTCCATATTATCGACACATTCCCTCCTTTCTTTTCTGGGTTTCTAATCCAGTCTTCAAGGGGGGTGGGATCAATGTATTTCCGCTTTACTACTTTTGTCCAAAGATTTTCCAGTTTGATGATTCCCCACCCTGATTTTGCTGCCAAAGAGGTTCCAAAGGTAATAATATCTTTAATTCCCCATCCTCCCCATCCTTTTGGTCTTGCCACCTTATCCCAGGCAATCTAGGGGAGCACAGACTCCTCCTTTGATCCCGCCCATAGAAATCTGCTGCATATTCTTCTTATTTTTTCCAAGATTCCTTTGGGGACCCAAGTCAGTGTGACCCAATATACAAGAATTGCTAGGAGGACTTATTTTATTAAAGTTAACCTTCCTGCTCTGGAGATCCATCTAAAACTCCAGTGTGAAATCCTAGCTTCAATCTTTGCTACTAACCAATTCCAGTCCTGTTTTTTATAATTATCTGGTTTCAACCAAAACCCCAGGTATTTGAAGGGGTCCCCAAACTTAGATACCTCTAAAGGAACAATAGTCATAATCTAGCTTATCTCCTACCTATTCAGGCCTTCCATCATGAGCTGTGATTCCTTGTAATTGACTTGCATCGCTGTTGCTTTCATGAACAGCTCAAGGATCTCCTTTATCTTTTTAAATTCTGTCAGGCTTCCATTACTGAAGAGTAATATATCGTCTACAAACAAGAGATGAGTAATGAAAAGGTTGATAGCCACCTCCAGGCCTTTAATTGATCCTTCCCTTTTGGCTTTTAACATTAGTTGGCTCAGCGCTTTTGCAACTAGTAAAAACAGTAAAGGGGATAATGGGCAGCCTTGCCTTAGGCCCCTTTGCCCTTTGAAGAATGAAGAGGCTGCCCCGTTAATAAGCACCACAAAACTGACACTTGTGATACATCCCATAACCCAGTTGATAAAATCGATTTTGAACCCCAGATGAGTTAACAACATTCGGATATAGGTCCAACTGATTCTATCATATGCTTTTGAAAGATCAATTTTCACCACTGCTCCTTTCTTTTTCATCAGTTTCACACTATGAATTGTCTCCTGGGCCACTCCTATAGCTTCGTGTATTTGGCGTCCGTCCAGAAAACCAAACTATTCGCTTGAGATGCATCTGGACATAATTGGTTTTAATCGAGTTGCTATCGGTTTAACTATGATTTTATACACACTGTTGCATAATGAAATGGGTCTGAAATCTTCAAAGGACTCAGGAACTTCTTTTTTAGGAAGAAGTGCTATAAATGCATAGTTAAAAGGCACATATATCAGACCTTTCCTTCTGGATTCCTCAACCACATCAGTTAGTTCTGAGCCAATCTAATCAAGAAACTGTTGAAAAAATTCTATAGGCCACCCGTCAGGCCCAGGACTTTTATCTTTTGCCATAGATTTTATTACATTCTCCACTTCTTCAGAAGTGACTTCCCCCAGTAAGCCTTCTGCTTCTTCCTCCTCCACATATCGAGGAAAAATTTGGGTTGTTCTAATGACCTCTATTAACGTACGCTCTCTCTGCTAAGAAAAAAGGTTTTGAAAGTGGTTCCTCCCCATGTTTGAGAGTGATTCAAAGGTATTTTCCTCTCTTCCTTCTTTGTCTTTTAGATTCCAGATAGTATTCATCGTCCTCCTGCCTTTCGCGAAGTTGTGAAATTTTTTTGTATTTTCATCTCCAGCCAACAGCCATATCGCGCTGCTTTTCAGCCTCCATTCTTCTTCTATGTCCAGAAGAATTTGGCTTCTCTACTTTTCTAACAATAGAATCCTATCCTTCGCTTCCTCAGATTCATATCCATTTGAGACAGGTTTTTCAAGTTCCCTAAGCTCCCTGTCGATACTAATTAAAACTTCGTTTTGTTTTTGCTTCCTTTTTTTAGCCCAATCCATTGTGACCTTCTTCATCCTTTTCAGATTTTCCATGAAAAGGAAACTCTTATCTTCCATTGCGTCCCTACTTGGATGTTGCCAGGTTTCATTGAAGAGCTGTCTGAATGATTCCTCCTACATCCAAACAACATTGAATTTGAAAGGTGCTACAGGTTTAAAGGGGGGCTTGGATAGTTCAAGCAAAATAGGGAAATGATCCGAATTTCCTCCCTCTCCTATCCACTGTCAGAACATCGGAATTCTGGAAGCAAGATCCTCACATAAAAGAAATCTATCTAGTCTTTTGGCGACTCGAACTTCACCTGTTCTATGGTTTCTCCATGTAGGCTTTAGCTTTGATAGATTTGCATCAATCAGTTTATGCGAGGTGAGAGCATTTTGAAAGAAATCCGATAAGGGGTCTTCTCTGGCTAAGGGGCCCCAAGCTTCCGCATTTCCAATGGAGAAATTTAGATCTCCTCCTACTACCAAATTTTGATCCCTCATCACAGATTTAGCCAGGAGGCTATTCTAGAACGAGGCCCTCTCCTGGCATGGCTCGTATACACTTAAGATAGATAGAGGGTCATCGAATTCAGGGGATAATACTTCCATCCCCATGCCATGAAACATACCCCATGAATTTAACAACTTCAATCTTCCTTCTCTGAATCCTACAGCCACACCTCCCGAGTGACCAAATGAATCCAATGCTTGAAACTACCACCCCGGGAACAAAGAACATAAAGATGTCACTACCTCTGAACTCAATCCTAGAGTTTCCTGCAGCATGAGAAGATCAGGGTTGTAGCGCTGCACTAACTCTTTCATAGCCAATTTTTTGGGTTTACTGGCTAAACCCCTACAATTCCATGAGAGACAAATCATTTTGCTATCTCCTCACAGGGTTTCGCCGCTCTAAGCACCCCAGGAATTGATAGTTGTTTACCATCCTCCACATCATATTTTACTTTTACTTGTGCTTTCAATAGAAAGGACTTCCGCCCCCTTGAATTTTTCCTAGAGGTCTGGGGAACCTCCATACCTATGCCTCCGATAGGTTCTCTGGTCGCTAGTCTTTTGTCAAGGGAGCACAGATTATAGTGACAACCAGATTTGGTAACAAGGAGTTTTATATCATTTTTACTGGTAGATTTTGAGGTCCCTTCACAGTTCAGGTTGATTTTGGGGATAGATACAATAATGGATTCAACCTCCTCATTTTCTATTAATGCATGATTATGCAGATTTGAAATAAAGCATGCCTCTTTTACTTCGTTTGGAGAATGTAAAGAAGGAGGATTAAAGTCCAGATGCATAGCCATCGAACCTTCATGAACTTCTCTTGATGATTTCGGATCATCCTTGCTTGAAACGATAAGGGGACCTTCTTCAGCTCCCTGACTCACGTTTTGTATCTGCTCCGGAGCCCTCTGTTCCTCGATCCTTTCCACCTCCATGGTGTCCTCCAGTTGAGTTGCTTCTGTCTTGGTGGTTATCTCAGCACCTTTTGTTCTCATTTCTTTTTCATCTTTCCTCTATTTTCTTTTGCGTCGATACCCCAAGGGGCAGTCTCTTGCCAAATGGCCATACTCATGGTACTTATGGCATCTGTAAGGTAGGTGTTCATAGTCCAACAACTTATCGAAGATGAGGTCTTTGTAGTGGATTTTTATGTTTCCCGGAAGGCCTTTCCGAGGATTAAGACTTACCAGAATCCGAGCCATTGCTTTGTTTCTAGTTTCTACAAAAGACATGTTAGCTTCCAGGAAGGACCCAATCGTATTGCCTATAGACCTGAAGACTGAATCGACCCATAGAAAGGGCGGAAACCCCCGAGCGCGCACCCAAACTGGAAATGAGTCTACCTTCTCCCATTGAGCATCGAACAGAGGAGTCCATCGTCTAAACAAAACGGGCCGTTTCCCAAAAGCCCAATTCCTCACTAGTACCCAATCCACCATATCCTTCTTGTCAAATTGGATCATGAACCATCCTTTTGCTAGCACTGAAACTTTGAAGGAATTCCCTGAATCCTTCTGCCATTGTTGTTCAGCCCAATTCTGGAAGAATTGTATCGAGAAATTCTTTCCTCTAGCTCGTCCAAGCAAAGTGTTTTCCGCCACCTCCATTGCTTCCTCGATTTGTACGTCCACTCCCAGGACCAAATATGATTATGAACTTTGCTTAATTAGTTTCTGTTTCTTTCTCTTTTCACCAGTCTGCTTGTTGCCATGGGGATCTTCTCTTCCTTTCCCAATAGCCACCCCTTCTGTATCTTCCATTTGCTGCGTAAAATCCTTCTTTCCTACTAACTCAGATCCTTGGAGTATCACAACCTTACTGGCCCCCACTACCTTCCTGAGTCCTGCTCCTTCGACTGCTCCTTCCTTTAAGCTTTCCTCCTCTGGCTGTCTTACAACATTGCTTCTCGATCCTTCCTTTCTACAAACCTCCTCTGCTTTGCGACCCACTGCCTTCGGAGATGCTCTAGGGTTTGACCCAGCCCATACTAATGTAGATCTAGTTATGGCCTGCAATATGCCTTCCTTATCCAGCCCTAGATCCGCTTTTAGCCGATCGCTTGAGCTTTGCCATACCCAGTTTTTAGTGCCCTATCCATAAACAACATCTTCCAGGCCTCCAGATTGATACTGGACTTGAGGTAGGGTAGAATAATTACTTACTTGAGGTACTCTGAAATCTTCGGTTTGAGGGAGCTCCTCCTTCAGTGATCTTTGTTCTTGGGTGTTGAGATAGCCTTGGTCCTCCTGGATTCTCTGCGTTACTAACCCCAAACTTCACTTCGATCCATCGAGCGTAGAAAAATTGTTCCACGATTCATTCAGATCTGGGTTCTCCTTCACTGTCCTGTGAAAACTGCTTGCTCCAATGAAATGTTCTAAGTTTTGCGCCATTAATTCCTTACCCAAAACCGACAGGATATCTTTCAGTTTAGGGTCTAGTTCGACCATTTCACAAGGGTTCACCATGTTTAATCTTCCTGATTAACCGCTTAAACTGACCAGCACAATCAATTTTGTTTTCAGCAGCAAGGAATTGCCTCAGATTAGGCGGAGGTTGTGATAGCTTTGTTGCACGATTGACAAGCCTAGGAGGTTTCCTAAAGCCTAGGTCGCGGAGACTCCAGCTGTTTCCGATGTACACCCCCTGACCGTCCTCGCGTCGTTCCAAACCTTTTGATTCTGACAAGTGTCTTTGCCTGGCACCTTGGATCGTCGTCCGCTCTGACCACAGGCCTCCCTTGCAAGCGACTGCTCCTCTTTATGCTCCAAACCTTGCCGTTTAGCCTTAAGCCCTCGGCCCTTTCGATCGTAGGCTTCGCTCCCGTGACCATCCCCTAACACCTGCGGTCTTTCTCCCCCACATCTCTCCCACTCTCTCCATTGCACTTCCATGAAAACAACCATCATTGTGTTGTCATATGTTTTACAAATTTTAGAATCATTTTTTTTCTGATCCAAGTTGTCATCCAAAATGATTTTCAACATGCTCTGCTAAGTTGTCATTTTTCTAGTTGTCAGAATCGATAGTAAGCAGTGTTGTGCATTTTGTTTGTTAGAGTTTTTCTTTCTTAACCTCTGTTCCTCCTTTTTTACATGTCTGCATATGTTTCCCCTCTGCACGTATCAAATTCCTACGACGCACATTAGCATATATTAAAATCTTAATTAAGGCTTAATCCTAACATGTAATCTAGTTACTATTTACTAATGTTGTTGTCTATATTTAATATGGAGTTGAGGCATGGACAACAAAGACTAATTTTCTGATATGTGGAGGAATGAGGAAGGGTGTGTGGAGAAACTGTGTGTTGTGGAATTTGTTAAAGAGAAGGGACTATATTGAGTCAAGCTTTATTATATGCACTCTACATAAGGCTAATTTAATATGCGGAGAACGGAGTAGAAATTTTAATTTGTAATGTTTTGCATCTCCATTTACATCTTCTCTTAACGGTAGATCAACGTGGGCACATTTTATTTGATAGAAAAATGATTCGATAATTTGATGTGCAATTTTCAAAACTATGTTCAAGTTTTCTGAATAATTATTATACAATATTAAATGCATTAATGAATTAAATATTTATCATGCAATATTCAATGAAATTTTTTTTAATGTATGGCAAGAAGAAGTATTATGCAGGAGAATGAGTGTGTGGAGAAACGAATAAAAACTTCCTTCCAGAATGTTCTCGTGCTTTGCATAAATTTCTGGTCCCCAAATATCTTTCGCACACTTCCTTCCTACACAACAGTACATAGTATTCATTAGTTTCATAGGAAACCCATCATGTGTTCGGTGAATTGAATGCTAAAAATATTGATATTTACCCATAGGTTTTTTTTCTTCTAATCATATATACCAGTTAACTTTAATCATAGGTTACTAACAATGTTTATGTGACATTCTGTGCATGTGTTGGTGGAATGTAAATTAAACAAAAAAAACCTAACAAAAAAACTTCCAAAAAATCTCACTAAAAACAAGTCTATTGTAAAGCACTTTACCACCAAACTCCTTACATATATCTGATATTTCACGTGTGTGGGCAATAAATGAGTGAATGATCTCTATCAATTAAATGTGGGGAATGTTTTTTTGTTTCTCTAAACTTAATCAAACTCTTTAGACGTAGTTGATATTTCACGTGGGTGTTGGCACACAATGACTTGATGGTCGCTATCAATTAAAGGCGGAGTTGGTTTTAATATATATATTTTTATTATTATAACAAAACCATTTTAGTTGCGATTGAGAGTTCAATCATAAAAGCAATATGGATTGTCAACAAAAACAATTGATTAGGGGTGGTTATCCTTCAAACTTTGATCTTTCATTCCAAATTAAATTCTGTGTGACCCACAAAATCTCCATTTGAAAAAGGATTCCCACATATGCCAGGTTCTCTCTCACCCCAAAACCTTTATTTGAAAGGAATATACCTATGTATGCCACTTTCATCTTTGTTTACAAGTTCGTTTTCCTCTCACCGACAAATTAATTACCGTTAAATGGCAATATTTCTTAACATCTTTGTAAATTATATAGTTCAAAATGCTAATAATGCCAAAGAATTATATTAAACAAAATGTAAAGTGATTCGATATTTTAAGGGTTTTTGATATCAGATTTTTGTGATTTATATTGATTTTCTGAAATTTTCGGATTAATTACATCATCATTTATCTTGGTGTTGAGGATGAATCACATTAAAAAGTTTGAAACATTGACTAACAAATAATGATGATATGATTAATCCAAAAGTGAGTTTCAAAGAATACCAAAGATTCTTGTGTTTCCCAATAATTAGATTTGACATAAAGAAAAATAAGGTGCAAAACATATTTTAGCGTTCATATGGAAAATTTTAATATAAGCATTTGCTAATATATATTTATTTATTTAATAATAATAGATAATGGTAATAATTTAATGTTTGATTAAATTAGAAATTAAGAAAAATATATTAAATAAATGATATATTATATTTATATATTATATATATTTTTATATTATATATAATATATATAGATAGATATATAATAAAACCTTCACATCAAAAAGGGTTTTGTGAGACAATCAAGATGGTTATGTAAATTTCTCCCTCTATAATTTTCATAAACTGTGTTATTATGAGATTTAGCTTTTAGAGATGGATTGACATTTGTAAAGTAGTTTTTAGGTTATTTAAGAGATCTCATCTGAAGTTCCAATGCTATATACGAGCATGAATTTTGGGAGAACTTAGGTGAATATAATTTATGAAAGCTCAACGTGCTTGGTTGTCTCGATTTGTATAGCATTGAAAAAGCCTTCTCCCTGAAAGCTAGTCGACAATTTTTGAATTCATGTTATAGGTTGGTGTAATAAATAAAATCAGTTTTGACAAAAATCAGTGTTGATAGATAAAGATTTAAAAAACTATCTCTCTTTAGAAACTGTTATGTATTAGATGAATACAAATTGTAAATTACAATATATTAAATGAATGTAGATTATTAGTCCATGTCTCGTCAAGGACTATAGCATATGGCTTGCAGTGAAAGTGTGTTGTTTGTTCATTATTTTGTTTTGCTTTTGCAATTTTAACCATAGTTTCGGCAAAATGTAGAATATTTCTATTTTCCAATAAATTCAAAAATAAAAAAATTCTAATTTCTAGAAATCTTATTTCTAATTTGCAATTGGCTGAGAGAGCTATGATAGGACATAATTCCCCTTGTGGAGAGTGGGTTATTTTCGGTATTTTTCAGTGCTTAATAGATCATTTTAAGAAAAGGTTGATTTTCTAAGTGGTCATTCCATCACTCTAACATTGACATTTACACAGTGCTCTAAGAAATTCCTCTATGTAAGCGAGGGAGGGTGTTTCATCAATGAGTGCTCTAACATTGACATTAACACTAACACTATGATACGTACTACTAATGCGTTTTTCTCTTATTTGGTTTTAAACTTTTTTTCATCTTAAACTTGTACAAATTTCATTGTGTGGGAGAACAAGTGCATGTAGCCCTGAATATATGTAGAGTGAAGGATGTGCAGGTGAAAGGATATGTGTGGAGATAAGGGAGTTTTGAGAAGTACTTCCACACTTGTAGAGGAATTGTACAAGAATATGTGAGAACTTGCAAAGGGATCATAATTCCATGTTTTGTTTGATATATGCATAGCAACTAGATATAGTAGGTTCAAAGGAGACAAGGAAATTTATGCAATGGCAAGGCTTTCAAAGGATGAACTACTCTTGGAGAGCCAAAAAAAATGTTAAGAATGGTTGTGCAGAGCAGGGAACATATGCATTGTTTGGCAATGCTTCGTATCTCTACATACATTTTCACATACCATTTTCTATAGTAGGAAGAACTATAGAAGTTTTGGTTACGTGTATACCTTTAGTTTTCTTTGCAGATTTGGTGATGCTCATGCCCTTGATTAGTATTGTGGATCATTATACAAAGTGAAAAGAATTTATGGTGGAGTTGTGGTTGTTCTTTTTCCATATTTTCGCACTCCGCATAATTTTAAACAATAATAACATATAACATCTTTCAAACTCTATAGCAACTTTGTACCTTACTATGTCGACATGGTATCGTTCTATTAGTTATCAAGATGCAAAATATCTCTCGCAAAAGTGCTTTACGAATGACCTCACACATAGTTTAAAAACTAGTATTGTGCTAATGGAAGATGTTGGGAGAACTGTGCAGAGGGGGAATGCATTTGGAAGTGAAAAACATTGCGACAAAAATATTGTGTTTTTTATTGTGCACACTTGTTCTCCCGCACAAATCACAAATTAAAAACACATTTCATTTAGTATTAGAAAATAAGTGTTCAATTCAAAAATAAGCAAAGAAATCTAAGTTTTATGAAGCTTTCTTGAACATAAATCCAAATTAGACATGTGCCGAAGAGGGTTAGCACAAGAATGTAAATCTACAAAAAAAAATTTCAGGATATAAGGAAATTGTATAGTAAAAGGATCATTGACACAAGGGGATGGAAATACAGTCATTTATGCCAACAATCACACTTACAGTTATAATTATTAACATGACAAGGCAATTTCATACTGAAAGGACAGGAGCGAAACATGTAGTCATTTATGCCAACAACTACACTTGCAGTTATAGTTATTAACATGATAGATATCAACCTCTAGTTGAGCTTCCATGCTCGACACACTCTCTACATCCAACAAGCTAGTATTTATTTTGATTACATATTAGTGATGAAAAAAACCATCATTATGTTGTCATATGTTTTACAAATTTTAGAATCATTTTTTTTCTGATCCAAGTTGTCATCCAGAATGATTTTCAACATGCTCTGCTAAGCTGTCATTTTTCTAGTTGTCAAAATCGATAGTAAGCAGTGTTGTGATTTTGTTTGTTAGAATTTTTCTTTCTTAACTCGTGTTCCTCTTTTTTACATATCTGCATATGTTTCCCCTCTACACGTATCAAATTCCTATGACGCAGATTAGCATATATTAAAATATTAATTAAGGCTTAATCCTAACATGTAATCTAGTTACTATTTACTAATGTTGTTATCTATATTTAATATGGAGTCGAGGCATGGAAAACAGAGACTAATTTTGTGATATGTGGATGAAGGAGGAAGGGTGCGTAGAGAAACTGTGTGTTGTGGAATTTGTTAAAGCGAAGGGACTATATTGAGTCAAGCTTTATTCTATGCACTTTGCATAAGGCTAATTTAATATGCGGAGAAGGGAGCAGAAATTTTAATTTGTAATGTTTTGCATCTCCATTTACATCTACTCTTAATGGTGGATCAACGTGGGAACGTTTTATTTGATAGAAAAACGATTTGATGATTTGATGTGTGATTCTCAAAACTATGTTCAAGTTTTCTGAATAATTATTATACAATATTAAATGCATTGATGAATTAAATATTTATCATGCAATATTCAATGAATTTTTTTATAATGTGTGGCAAGAAGAAGTATTGTGCGGGAGAATGGGTGTGTGGAGAAAGGAATAAAACTTTCTTCCAGAATGTTCTCATGCTCTGCATAAATTTCTGGTCTCCAAATTTCTTTCGCACACTTCCTTCCTACACAACAGTACATAGTATTCATCGATTATTAATAGTTTCATAGAAAACCCATCATGTGTTCGGTGAATTGAATGCTAAAAAGATTGATATTTACCCATAGGGTTGTTTTCTTCTAATCATATATACTAGTTAACTTTAATCGTAGGTTACTAGTAATGTTTATGTGACATTTTGTGCATGTGTTGGCGGGACGTGAATTATACTTGACAATGAACAAGAAAATTGGTGATATGAATCTATTAGCATGAAACATATAAGTGATAAGGGCACATATATACCCACGCTAGCACGAAACTAGCCAATGAGAACAAAGATTGGAAATTGAGATGTGATCAAATGAGATTTTTGCAAGAAATTATGAATGTGAAAGATAGACGACAATCCAATAATGATGGTTCTTGTTTTTGTATGTTGTGAGTATTTTTGAATATTGAAGCATTTGGCATGCTTTAAGTTGACTTGTGGCTACAAATATTGAAGCATTTGGCATGAGTTAAGGTGATTTGTGGGTACAATTCGTTAATTTTTCAACTTTTGCAAGTTTTTTGCACAAACTCCCTTTTCGCCTAATACCTTTCTCATATATTTATGAATTCTTTTTAAATGGGATTAATATTACAAGTGAAAATTATTTAAGGGTGAGTAGCATTGACCAAGTCGATACTTTAGTCAAGGAATACTATAGTTTTTGGGTTTTTGGATACGTTGTGTATGATGTTCCTTATTATTGATAGCTAAGACAAGTTGTACATGCCACTCAAGCCTAATTTCAATAAGTTATTCTTATTGTAGAGGTGCGGTTGTGTGCAATTATGGAGGAAGCACAATGTAAGTTTTTTTGCACATCTGCACTCCGCACAACTTCCTCCACTCATTTGCACTCTACATGACAACTATTCATTGATACATTGTGTAGAGTGATTCATATTATAATAAAATTTTAATATAATATCATTTAATATACATACTATAGTAATAGTTTATTGTGAGAATTTGTCAAATTTTTCATGGCACAAATTTTCATAAGAGAAAATGGATAACTAATTGATTGATATGTAGTGTTGTGCGGGAGGGAGGTGTGTAGAAGAAATGTGTAAGGAAGTTTATGCAAAGGTACAAAATGTTCTAAAAGAGAGTTTATGTCACTTGCTCTGTGCAACTGGATTGAATGAATTGTGATAGTTCTTTGCACCATAGTCTTGAAAACCACGTGCTAGGTAATTCGTAAATGAGTAATACGATTTTTTTTTTTTTTTTTTGTCTAATATCAAATCAAATGAATGAACATTGACATAGTGGTGGGGACCAACTTAGCCATCAAGTCAATTCATGGTAGAGGTAGTTAAGCACATCTTTGTATAATTTTTATTTGTGATTGTCCTTGTACAATTTTCTACTTACAATTGTTACTAAGAGTCTCTAAGCTAATTGCCATGATGAAGAATAATTCATATTTATTTATATTATAAATTTCTCTCTTATGACATGTATGGAAATGATGTTAAAGCATGAGCAAAGTGCAGAGTAAATGGACAAGACGGGTTTGAAATTTCAAGATCTATTTCCATTACTTCCTGTAAACATTGGCTTTTGTATTTTCAATTGCTCTTATTGCATTGGAATATCAATCGCTACCGAAAGAGGCAACAAATTGTAGACTCAATAGCTACCAAAAGAGGCAGTAGATTGTGAAAATGATTACAGAAATAGAAAATGCAAGGTGGTGGTGAGAGGAGTTAATATGAAAACTATATCTCCCCCCACCTCCCTCACGAGGTGGGGGAGTAAATATGCAAACCATATGTTATATATGGTTTTCCTATTCTCGATATGCTATGTTATAAGTAAATGTTACTATTTTGTGTGTGAGATTTTCTACATAAATAACTCTCAATAAATATCAATTGAAAATACAAAGTGGGTGTTTACAGGAAGTAGTGGAAATAAATCTCAAAATTCTAAAACCATGTCGATATTTTACTTTGGAAATTTCTACTGCTTGAATATCATCGATATACGTGTACTAAGTGGTAGAAATTTATGAACTAAAACAAATATGAATTCACTATCATCACGACAATTGGCACACAAACTGTCAATACCAACACACAAAAATATTGTCCGCAGATGCGATCAACTAACTCTCGCATGAAATGACTTGATGGTTGATCTGGTGTTTTCTATGTGTTGTCACCTCTCGTTCTTGTAATAATTTTTAACAGATACTCGTCGTGTAGTGCACAATGGAATAAGTGTTGAGTGCTCTACACATTGTTCCTTTGTTTACAATTACTAATGAATACACAATGCGCTAGATTAAATCATATTAAGCACTTGAACAATGTCCTAATAACATGTCGATTAAGTACTACTTACACTATCACATCCCTTGTATAATGTCTATACACATTTAAAAATTATATTTATATTTAGGGACAGTGTATATTTTTCTAGTCATAGAAGTATGCCTTAAGTAATTTTTTAATAGATGTTAATGTGTATTGTTGAACATTGATTAAGTTTTCCGAACATTGATTAAGTTTATATGACATTTCGCATGTGTCAAAAAATCGTGAAAATTTATGACTTGAAGACATGCATAGAAAGAGAAAGAAAAACAAGATTGTTGTGATATCACTGATTTGAGTTTGTTAAAAGAACCAAATGAAATATAAATTACTAACCCAAGACAAATACATATGCAATTGAAATGTGTTGCAAAAGAAATGTTACACGACATTGATTTGTGCATTGGGGAATTGTGTATGGAGATGTGAAAAGCATGGCATAAATGTTCTCATGCACATAATTGTTTTTTGCACATTCATTATTTGCACACTAAAAACACTTAACCTTTCACATTAAGATGACAATTCGTTTTGTGTAAACAAATGTCTCTTGAATCATTATTTTGTAGTTTTAATGTATAACATAGTACTTTAGCTTAGATTGGAGTTCAATGTATATAGCAATAATTAGTGTTATGTTTTCATTTTGCATAATACAAAGGTGAGGAAGAAGCTTTCGTTGTATGGAAGAAGAAAGATGAAATATTCCTCCTGATTTCCATACTTCATACAATGAAATTGACTCAATTGAAAACAAACGATTTAAATATATAAGATTTCTCAAATTTTAAAAGACTAAAAGATATAACTACAAGATTTTGATAATAAAAATAATAAAACTTTCCCTACATTATATGTTTTCATTAGATTTTATATTGATTAATGTGGGAATCTACAGTGTTGGACACTGAGTGCGGTGAACACGATTCAACATCCAATATTAAAAAATTAATTATGGTTTTCCCCACATAGTCGGATAGATGAGAATCATTTTCAAACCCACTTGTGCAGAAGGTAATTGGAGGCTAACTTCTCTATATACTATTCTAATTAATCATATAGAAACATGGAACAAGAAATATGACATATAGACCTATGCAATAAGTGAGGTGTGGAGAACATTGTGCAGAATTTTCTTTCATTATGCGAAGTGTGGCCGGATATTTTTCAAGCATTCAAATATTATGCCTATGTATAGTATTATAGGTGACTATTCTAGTTTGAAAGTCATACATGTATAATGTGGGCAAATATTCAATAAAAAACATCTAATTTACTATTAAAATTGCTAAATTTTGACGAATATTAGACATTTAGTCATAAATATGTAAAAAATGAGCGAATTTTTAACCAAATGAGCGAATATTTTTTCAAAAAATGTCTAAAAATAGCCAATTAGTGAAATTTCACCCCTAAAATTTTCCCTAAAGTGTGGAGGCGTGGATGCGACAAAAACAATAGATATCTGAAAGGAATAATGATGAACTTTATAGTAAATAGAATAAAAAAAATTAGGTATGTGTATATCGAGTCTAAAATAAGGGTGAGTGAATGCACGTAAGGAGGAAATGCTATGTGAGAGAACAAATGTGCCAAACAAACAATGGAAACTTTTATCCACAATGCTTGTACCTTTGCGAGTGCCTCCGATTGCAGAGATGTGGTTATGCATAGATACTGGAAAAGCATAATCAAATATTTTACCTCATCTATGAAAAGTTTCCTATCAGCAATACTGTACAGATAAATCAGTTACTATTGATTTTTTGTCTACTTTTGAGATCCATGGCACATTTACAATAAACCATCAAAAGTAAAATTGTCATCATACATGCAAACAATGGGATTGCAACATCGAATTTACTTTTTCCATCACATAGTTTCCCTTTAATGATTCTAAAACCCTTTTTTAGATTCGATCTGTGAAAGTAACCATAAAAAATGGTGAAAGGTCAATCTTGGAACATCCATTTTCCTATTTACTAGTGTTTAATTATCCAAGCTTGCTAGATACATAAAACAATGCTCACATAGTTGTGGACTGTGAAAATATGAATAAAACTTCAATGTAAGACAGGCTTTTACTATGCGGAATTTGCATCTATAGAGGAAGCCTTCATTGTACCAATGTAGAGAAATATTTCATTGTGGATAATTTTTCATTATGTGGAAGAAGCTCAATAAACCCTTCATTGTGTTGACAATGGCTTTTATTTGCGGATACAAAATTTTCACTATGTATAGTGCAAACATCTGCTTTCATTGTACAAAGAATAATTTCATTGTTGGAACAAAGTTTTCATTGTGCACACAAAGTTTTCAATATGAATTTTCGGGCTTCACACAATGGACAAACCTACACCTCCACACAAATAAATTGATATATTATATTGCTCAATACTTTCTCAATATGAATTCCCAAACTCTGCACAATGTATGAATCCTCACCTTTGCACTTTGAACAATGTGATATATAATATTGCTCAATATTTCTACACAAAATGTATCTATCTGGACAAGGAAAATTGTCCAGAGGAAGATTTCATTATGTGCACAAAAATTTTCAACCTTAGTATTTTTCAATATGTGCTCAATATGAATTTCTTGGCTCCACACAATATACAAACACACACACATATAATATTTCTCATTATTTTCTCAATATGAGTGTTCTGACTCTGCACAATGTATGAAGTCGTAGCTCCGCATTTCACACAATGTATCAAAAAATCTGAGTATCCCATTATAATTCTAAGACACATTTTTGGACAGCCACATGTGCAAAGTATGAAGGTGAAGAGAAAATCGTTAAAAGTTGCCTTTCATTGTTCAAAATACAGAGGCGTGGAGACAAAAATAACAATAGATATCCGAAACGAATTGTAACAACCTTGGTTAAAAATCCATGTAAATGTAAAGACATAAGAGCACGGTCATGGGACACATATTCAAAGCTGAATGGTGGAAAAAACATGCTAGTGGAGTGTCACTTATGTTTGTTATGGCTAAGGAAATTGGCAAAGGCAATGGCAAAGGCTTTGGAAAGGAAAAATGGAATTTTGGCACATTTGTTTATGAAAATAAAGGAAATTAGGAGAAAGGGGAGGTGAAAGGTCACAAGTTGCATGTGTAAGCTTTTAAAAAGGCTTCTGAGAATCAATGGGTAGGCTTGGCTAGTGTAAGCTTTTAACAGGTTTTGGTGGAGCTCTCTTCTATTCTCTCTCTCATACTCTTGGACACTTAGAATTTTCTTGTATCACTCTTAGAGAGTGTGGAATACTTAGAGTTTTGGAGCAAGAAGGAAAAGGAAGAGCATGAAATCACAAGAGGACATTAGGATCAGAAGCCAGATCGGGTTTTTCTTGTAGGTATCGAATTTCATGTATGTTTTGATCAATAGTTTTGGCACATGTAGCACATGCATGTGGTTTCTTGGTTATGATCTATCATTTTCATGGAGGATTATATGGATTAATAGTGGATTTGTCTAGCCTCACCATTTCCTAGATAGCCATGGTGTTGTGGGTTCATTTCTTTGTTTTTCTGTTTGGTTCTAATGTTTCCTTTAGCTTGGGTTGGGTTACTAGTTCTTGGAAGCCTTGGTTGGACAAATGCTTTGGAAACCCTATAACAACTTAGGTTGGAAAAACACTTTGGAAGCCCTTGGCGGGTTGAGTTACTAGTCCTAGAAGCCTTGGTTGGATAAATTCTTTGGAAGACCGGTGGTAGCTATGGGTTGAGTTACTAGTCCTGGAAGCCTTAGTTGGAACAAATGGTCTATAGCCTTGGATTGCTTGGGTAGCCACCAATCTGGTGATCCTCTTCTGATGTTCAACCATGAGGTGAAACAATTATTTGATGGGTTGAGGTGGTTTGTCCTTTGGAAGCCATGGATGGTTTTGATTGATGTGTTTTATGAGATCCTACATTCATGCTTGGAATATGTCAAGGGGGTGAATGGATGAAGATAATATTGGCTTAGCCATTCTATGATCAGGTGGAACGTGGTAGTCCCATACCGTGTTGGCTTTTGCATCATTAATATGAGGTTATCTCTCCTTGTTATTTCATGAGTATTATACTGATTTATATGTGGATTTTATGGCTAATGTATCCTTGATATTTATTTTCTTATTATGTTGGTTATAAGCATGTATTATAATAGTGATGATGTATGTGTCTCCTCATGTTTTGATTTGTAAATGAATGAACAATATATCTATGACCTAATAGATGATAATGCAACTAATGATATAGGGGTATAATCATTCATAGTGATTCTCATATAAGTATGAGACCCCTATGCTCAGATCTGTTGTTTACACCTGTAGATTACATATTTATGACATGTTTGACGAAATGTATGTCATGACTAGTAGGGGTCCATTCAAGACCTTGTTCAAGTAATTGTATTTGTATCATCATTCCATTATTATCTTTCTATTCTGAATGTGTCATTTAGTTTTGGATAGCGATCTGGGCTATGGGCCTAAAAAAGTGGCTCAAATCTTGGGGATGTTGGCACAACACTACGTAGAATAGTCCTTGGATGCTTGCATACCATGTTATGGGAGCATATGGGGGTTAGTTAGTATAAAAAATCAGTGGGACCCAGGGGCTAGTTACCTTAAAGGTTGGGATGGTACCTAAGAGTCTTGTTGTGGTGGTGGAAGGTCTGTATGGTGTATTTTCATCAGTTACACTTCCTTAAGGTGACTTAGGAGGTTAAATCATATCACAGTAACTTCTTGTCACATTTTTACCCTGGTTGGTTGTTACTAGGGTAGATGTGGGAGGAGGGTGTTATAAGGTGGTATCATAGTATGGTTCACCCCTTGGACTAGATGGGCGGTGTGTTGGTCATGCATTCATGACGGTTGCATAGGTGTTCTTTATGCTTTTAATCCATGTGCTTGTTGCATTTACATGGTGTTGATCATGGTTGTAGTGATGTCACCATGTCAAGGTTCATGGTGTTGTTGTGGAATGTGTTGTCATGAGTGTATGGTTGTATATGCATTTTTTATGCATGTCGGTGTCTATTGGTTGTTGTGCATGCATTGTTATGGTTATGTTTATGGTTATGCATGCATAATAGGTTAGATATGCATTGTGAGGTCATTGGATGTGGTTATGTCATCTTGATGTAGTTGTTATGTTATGATTCTAATGTGTTGACTAAGATAGAGAAGGAGATGTAGACCATCAAAGTGAAGTTGCAACATTGTACCTCGAGGAAAGAGCATGTCATCATACAAGTTTTTACATTTCGAATTGTAGATATGTAGGTTAAGGATTGTTATATTCATGATGGTTATGTGTATTCCTTTCATTCTATTGATGTTATGGTTACATACATGATAGATGATAGTTGACTAGTGTAATCATATGCACGTGTTGGATAGTCATCAATGATAGTAACCTGTGGTTGTATGCATTGTTGTTGTTGTTTTATGTTAGTTAAATTAATGATTATATTATATGTCGTTGATGAATATGTTATACGCTAACTTGTAGTTAACTTGATGATTATGTTATATGTCATTGATGAATATGATATATGTTAACTTGCAGTTAGCTTGATTATTAGGTTATATGTTGTTGATGAGCATGTTATATGTTAATTTGTTGTTGTTATATGCTAGTAACTCAATGATTAGGGTTACTACATTATGATATTGATGGAAAACTCTAGAAAGAGTCCATGGTTGATGAAATGGCATCTTTGCACTAAAATGAGGCTTGGGATCTAGTGGAGTTGCTGGCTAGAAGAAACCCATTGGTAGCAAATGGGTGTTCAAGAAGAAGAAAAATGTAGAAGGAAAGGTGGAGAAATACAAAGCTCGGATGGTAGCAAAAGGTTATTCCCATGTGCCGAGAATTGATTTTGGTGATTTTTTTTCTCCTGTTTCCAAGGTAGCTTCTATTAGATTACTTTTATCTATTTGTTTTGCTTTTGATTTAGAGGTAGAATAGATGGATGTGAAGACATCATTTCTTCATGGGGATCTGGAAGAAGAGCTCTACAGGAAGCAAACTAAAGGCATTGTGGTGAAGGGTAAGAAAGAGTTCGTATACAAGTTAAAAAAGTCTTTGTATCGGTTAAAACAATGACCAATGATGTGGTATCATAAATTTGATACATTTATATGGGGACTTGGCTTCACCAGAAGCAAAGCAAATCACTATGTGTATTTTAAATTAATTGGTGACTGTGTTATTTATCTGGTCTTGTATGTGGATGATATGTTGCTGGTTGGAAATGACAAAGAAATTATCAAGGATTTGAAGACCCAATTGTCCTCAAAATTCGACATGAAAGATCTTGGTGCTGCAAACTATATTTTGAGCATGGAAATTAAAAGAGACCAGGCAAATAGGGAGCTCTGGTTAAACCATAGAAAGTATATTGAAACAATACTGTAGAGATTTAATATGAAGGATAGTAAACTAGTGAAGGTTCCTATTCCTATAAGTGTGAAGTTATCTGCTAAACAGTGTCCCAAGACATAATAAGAGGAAGAGGACATGTCCCATTTTCCATATGAAAGTGCAGTCGGTAGCCTTATGTATGCAATGATATATACTAGACTGGATGTTGCACATGTAGTGGGAGTATTAAGCAATTTTATGTGAAAACCAGGGAAGGAGCACTGGACAGCAGTGACGCAAGTTTTTAGGTATTTGCGTGGCACTAGTGATTATGGTTTGTGCTACCAAGGAAGACCAGAATTCGACAGAGTGTTGGATATTCGTGGCTTTGTTTATGCAGACTGGGCTGTAGATATGGATCAAAGAAGATCTACAAGTGGGTATGTGTTTAACCTATTTGGATGTGCAATTAGTTGGATGAGTAAGAAATAATTTGTAGTGGCACTATCAATTACAGAGGTAGAATACATGCAACAACTCATCCAAGCAAGGAAGAAATTTGGTTGGAGAGATTGTGTTCAAGTATGGGGTTAGTACAAGGAGCTATAAGGATAGAATGTGATAGCCAAAGTGAAATTTTCTTGGCAAAGAACCCTACTTATCATTCAAAGACGAAGCACATTGATGTTCAGTATAACTTTGTGAGGGATATGATAGAAGACAAAAAGGTGTTGCTAGTAAAGGTGGACAATTTGAAGAATACTATAGATGCATTGACAAAATATGTGAGCTCTGAGGAGTTCTCTTGGTGTAGAAAAACAATGGGCATTGAAGGGCTGGATAAATGACTAATCTCTCCTGTGGCCCCCTGTGGAAAGAAAACAACAAGTGGGATAATGTTGGGTTGTGTTATATTCTTTCCACGACTAGCTTCCTTAGTTAACCAGGGGGTTAGAGGGGGGGCGGAGCCCCCCCTTTGTTGCACCAATTGTGTAGCAGGGGGGTCACAGGGGGTTTGAGGGGGGTGGTTAGCCCCCCTCTACGGGGTCTAGGGTAGCACATTGTTTTATTTTCTACAGAGAATGAAGAAAATATAGGCCTCATTAATGAAAAGGCTTATGAGGATCAGCTCACAAGATTTTTTATAGTTTTTAGGTGGAGCTTTTTCTCCATTCTCTCTCTCACACACTTAGATCATTCTTGGATCACTCTAGCATTGTATCAAGGAATGCAAAGGAAGGGAAAAGAAGGAAAAGGGAAGAAAATATCAAGTAAGGAAGAGCAGGATCAAGCACCTATAATGGGATTACTTGCAGGTATCGATTTATATGTGTGATTTCCTTGCTATATTTTGCATACATGGTACATTCACTTTTGGTTTTAGTTCCCTTTCAGTCATTACCATGGGTTTTTCTAGGTGTGGCAGTGTTCTTCAACCTTTCCTTTCCATTTTCGGATAGCCATGGTCTAGTGGGTTCTCTTGTATTTGGTTGAGCTAGATTGTTGGATGGATTCGAAGCTAAGTGGGGTGGTCTTAAGATTATTCAAAAGGCCTAGGAATCTTGGGATGAGATACATAGTAAAACCTGGTTGTGAATACCTTAACTGAGCCTATGAATCCGTTGACTAGTGAATGGTAGGATACATGGTAAACATCAAAGGTGAATACCCTTGATTGAGACTAAGAATCCTTGACTAGTGAATGGCGGGATACATGGTAAATATCATAGGGGAGTACTCTTGATTGGGCCTACTAATCCCTTGACTAGTGATGGCGTGATACATGGTAAAGGCCATAGGGTGGAGACATCATAGGTCTAGGAATCCCTTGACCAGTAATGGTGAGATACACGGTAAATAATAGAGTTTGAGATAAACAAAATCCTTACAGTTTAGGTGAACAAATCTGAAGGCATCCTTGCTTTTTTAGGGCCTAGTGATTTGGTGGGGATTGCAGTAAATCATGGTTGTATTGATGAGGGTTCGGGCCTAATGATCCAGTGGGGATTGCAGAAAAGCCTGACAAAGTCCTAGTTGGTTTTGTTGTAAGTCCCACATTCATACTTGGAATATGGCATGGGGGTGATCAGATGAAAGAAATATTTGGTTCAACCCAATATATGGTTGAGTGGTTCATGAAAGTCCTAGACCTCATTTTTTTATGAATTCAATAATGATATCTCCTTCTCATTGGTATTTTATGTGTAAATGTATTGGTTCATATATGGTTTTTATGGCTTTTATATCCTTGTTATTTCTGTTGGTTATATGTTGGTTATGAGCATGTTTTATGACAAACTTGATGTATGGCTTTCATCATGTTTTGATTAACAAATGAATGAACAATGAATATATTACCTAATAGATGATAATTTATCTATTGTGATAAAGAATCAATTATTATTTATGAATATCAGATAAGTACGAGACCCCTATGCTCAGGTTTGTTGTTATGACCTATAGATAACATATTTGTGATATGTTTGATGGAATGTTTGTCATGGCTAGGCATTGTTAGATCAAGTTCTTATCTAAGATTTGTATGGAAATATTTGTCCTTGTGTCATTCATGGTTATGGAAAGTTTCATTAAGTTCTAGGCAGAGGTCTGGATCCTAGCTTGAAAAAGTGGCTTAAATCCCTCAGTCGTAGGCACAGAATTCAATGCAAAATACTGCAACCACTACCTTGTAGGCATCATGCATGCAAATGGAGGGTTTCAATCAAAATTAGGCATTGATGTGCTAGCCTCTGGGAGATCAAGGCATTGAAAAAAGGGTTTTAATTCAGGTTTTAATTCAATACTTTCATCCATTGCATGATTAGTTTGTATATCCATTTAGAGGTCACCATTGACTTCCCTTTAGGTCTAGACACAATTTCCCATACACCATTCTACATAATGGATTTGTATTCTTCCATCATTGCATCTTTCCAAACTTGTTGGCTAGTTGTCTCTTCGTAGTTGGAGGGTTCATAATCAATGAGATTAGTCATGAATGTTGCATATCCAAAATACTACTTTAGTCTCTTTCTTTCCCTGGAGGTGCCACATGGAGCTGCATGTCCTTCTGATTCCTCCAAAGTAGATCTAAGCCAAGCTGGCCTCTTCTTGATTTCTAGACTAACAAATAGATCCATTGGTTCACTAGGACTTTCTGGATCTTCTTGAAGATCTACAGGATGTTCTAAAGGAGTGAATGAACATGAGCCTTGTTCTTTATGAGCTTCATGTTCTTCATCATCATTAGAGTCCATGGGAACCTCTTTAGACTTCCAATAGGAAGCATTCTCATCAAAGGTAATGTCCCTGCTAACTTCAACATGTCGTTGTGTAGGAACATAAATTCTATAGGCCTTTGATGACTCATTGTTGTCAAGCCAGGAGTAACTCCAGACTTGGAAGAAAAACTGATTTGTTTATTTCATTAGGTAGCTATTGTTATATACATGAATGTGACTGATCAATTCATCTTCTTGATGACTATTCACATTCCAAATTCACCCAATCGTAGAGGATTAGGTGTCAACATTCCCCCCCTTAATCTAAAGGGATGTTGGTGAGTCCAAGCATCGTTCTGAATCTTTCAAGCTTTTCTCTTCCAAGCGCTTTGGTGAAGATGTCTGCAATTTGCTCATTTGTGGAACAATGACGGAGATGGATTGTTTGGCCTCAACATGATGTCAGATCAGATGATATTTAGTATTGATGTGCTTTATTCGATCATGGAACTTTGGGTTCTTGGCCAACTTTATTGCAAAGGTGTTGTCAATCATGAGTGGAGTTGATTGTACTTGTTTTACCTGCAAATCTTCAAGAATTTTCCTGAGCCAAACAATTTCTTT
>APFE030737080.1:10682-40534 GCA_000404065.3 Pinus taeda
TGTTTTTTATATCTAATTCATCATTCTACATGTTTTTGTTGACATATATGTATCAAAATATAAAAAATATAAAAAATAATATATATATATAGCTTTGGGGTTCGCTCCCAAACCGGGAGCTTTTGAAAATGTCGCTCCCGCACCTGTTTTTGCTCCCACTCCCCGCTTTCGCTCCCGATCCCAAGTAACACTAGTTGAAGATATCCTTCTAGACTTGTTGAAGAAGCTTTTGGAAGTCTTGAAGCAGTATTGAAGCCACCTTGAAGGATTGAAGTAAATTGAAAGGGTTGGAGCCCTAGAGGATTGGAATCCTCATACAAGGTTGGGGCCTGGATTTGTGAAATAGAGGATTAGAGTCTTGATAAGAGGTTGGAGCTTCATTGAGACTAGGTTGGAGCTTGCATTGATAATAGAGGATTTGAGGACTCCTCATCTAGGGTTGGAGCCTCGAAGAAGTTAGAATTTATTATACAGGTTGGAGCCTGATTGTTTGTAAGAGGATTGGATTCCTTTTATTTTTTATTCTACATCGTGTTCTAGTTTAACTAGTGATCTTAACTGGCATCATACAACAATTATAAAGAAACACTGATTCACCCCCCTAATATTTCAACACATGTTTGTATTCAACCATGCTTATATGATCTATGTAGAGTGTGTTTTACCTAGGTGGTCTCTTTAGACCCTTTGTGATTTTTCATGACCCATCCTCTTCATCCCCATTTTAGGATAGTGCTTGCTCTTATGGCTTGACTAAGTATATAATACAACAATTGTAAAGAAACACTGATTCACCCCCCTAGTATTTCTAACACATGTTTGTATTTGACCATGCTTCTATGATCTATGTAGAGTATGTTTTACCTACGTGGTCTCTCTAAACCCTTTGTGATTTGTCACGACCCATCCTCTTTGTTCCCATTTTAGGATCGTGCTTGCACTTATGGCTTGGCTAAGTATACCTTGGAGGTCATTTATGGTTGGGGTAGGTGCATGAGGGTCTTGTAGTGGATCTACTAGGACCCATGACTTTGTAATGTTGCAGAATTTCTTCTTCCCTAGATTTTCCTTTAAGTAACTAGGGTTTCAATATAATGTCATGTATTGTGTACAATACATAAATGGAATAACAATACTAGCTTGAATACAGTAATAATTCCAACAATTCATTTCAATGCCAATCCAACAGACTACGACAAATTATGAAATTTTGCACTGCTCCAACAGAGAGTAAATCTACCAATAATCTTATAAACCCTACATGTCTGTTTCTTTAATGTACCAAGTTGGCCTGAGAATTAACTCATTCTTGCCTTCAAAAGCTTCGCAAAATACTTCCGTACTTCCTTAGAACCCTCCTTTTTTCAACATTCAACTTCAAGCCTCAGATATGGGTTCAACCTTCAGGAAACCCTTAGATCTGTAGTTGTTAGAGGGAAATGACTCCAGGGAACCTCACTCAACTTTAGGAACTTGAATCTGCCATTGAAATACTTCAGAAATTCTCGACTGTCTCAAGATCATGTTTGGCTTCGATCTGTCATAGTAAAACCCACGATTGGTTGCAAAATAGTTTTAGGGAGTTTGTTATCATCTATAGACTTCGATCAACTTTTAAGGACTTTAGATCAATTAGTAACAACCTGTAGCCTATCATGGAATTTGATTTAGTACTTTGAATGCCTCAGAATAATAAAAAACTCTAATAGAGATCTTCGTTGGCTTCCAGATAATTTGTTTGCTTCAGGAGTATTCATAGATAGAACTTGCATCCCCTTGTCCACATAAATTTGCTTTGGTTAAACCTCCAACACTCCCCCTGGCTTCAGGACAAATCGCCTGCTATAGGAACTTAGACACAGAGTGACGTCAAACTTGTAGGATACCTTCAGATGGCCTGAATTGGGTCTTCACTGAGCTTTAGGATATTTGTTGGATTTCAGAGCAATGCTTCTATGGACAAATTAATTTATATACCCCAGATCGGGTTTGTTTCATGATTTTGCCACAATTTTCCCTTAAACCGGATTTGTTTGACCCTAGGGAGGAGTTCGAATTTGATTGCTACTTCAGAATAACTTGCTTGACTTGATTTCCTTAAACTAGAACTTTTCTTAGTAATCCTGTGCCAAAGCAAAGTAGAAAAATAGAAAAAATAAAAGAGAAAATAAGTTTATCAACTAGGGTTGAGTGTTTCACCACCGAAATTGATAGGAGAAAAGGGGTCTTAAAACCTTCAGAGCCTCAGGGTCAAAGAAAAGAAAGATAAATGATCCAATCCAATGATGCCCCAAATGAATTCAACCCTCTTCCATTTATAGATTTATTTGAGGGGGATCCTCCTCCTTAATTGATTGAGGTTCACTAAAAACCCCCAACTTTGGGTTTCTTTGCCCAACTGCCCCAAAACTTTCCCATCATTGGGTATTTTGTGGGTTTCCCCTTTATTATGGACTATAGCCTACAGGGATCAATAGGCTACCTCGTCTCTTAAGCAATTAATTCCTCAAGCACATTATAGACCTAGGGAACACCTAGGATTTTTCACATTACCCTTATGCAGAAGTGTTTCTCATGTTGTCAACGTTGTGATACCTTTAGAGCACACTTATCTTATGCCTATGTACAAATTTTCTTATAGTTGTCACACTTTGGCCATGGACTTGCATATGACTTTACAGTCTCTCATGTAGAGATACTGATCTTGAGCCAATTTAGTAGTTGGGCATGTGATGACATGCCATATACCAGATTCTTGACCATTTACCATATTCACTTATTTGCATCACATGATATGAGGGCCATTTTTCTTGGAAGATGCATTTTCTAGCCATTTAATGTTTCATGTAGCATATGTGGTCCTTGTTGACCACTAAAGTTGCACTTGAAGACTCCATGTCCAAGGATATTTCAGAGCATTCTTACAGTTACAAAGTTCCATATTTCATTAGGGCTTCAAAGTCCCTTCTCTCTCTTTTTCTTCATTGTACTCAGATTTCGCAGCCCTGCGGCGATATTGTAAATGTGATGCTAGCATGATCAATAAAGTCATGTAGCATGCTTAGGTAGCTTAGGACTTTGCTATCAAGTGAGTTCACTGTAGGGAGTTTTTTTCAATTAATCAATTATTTGTGCTTTTCGACGCTTAATAATTAATTGACATTTTTCTGCCAGATATACTCCCAAAGCTGGAGTGCGGATTGATGTTAACGCCTTAGGTGAGTCCTAGTGTCTAGAGTCAATGTATATTACCATGTTAGTTCACTTGTAAAATTTTACGGAATTTGATTAGGTCTAGGGGTCATTTTTTAATTGTTAAAAATTTCCCGCTAAATGAGATTTTTAATAATTTTTTTATATAAATTGTAATAAGTGATGTCTAGAGTATGAGTAGTCAAAATTGGACCTCTACTCCTCAAGTTTCTACTAAGATGCTTTGAGGGGTGAAAAGTCACTTATAGACCCAAAAACCCACTGTCCTAAGTTAAATGGGAAAATGAGAAATAAATAACCCATAAAATTGAAAAAAGGAGAAAAATAAAAATTCCCACATGCCAAATGAGGTGGAAATGACTTGGAAAATCACTCAAGTCAAAAAGTGAGTCAAAGGGACAAGTGGGAAGGTGATGTGGCACAATATTTTGCACATGGAAAATTGTTTGGTGGGCCAAGCTTGAGGTACACACATCCTTTGGGCAGCTTGATTTTTCCAAGAGGGAGATTCAACGCACAATAGAAGATTGATGAAATATTTGAAGAGATTATTGTGGAGATATGTCTCCACCAAACTTTACTTTGGTTTGCACTTGTATGTAGGTCCTTTCCTCAGCATCTACACACACCAACTCTCAGCGACGCACACAACAGTCCTATGCAGTGCATATTGGGTTTGGTTTGTTGTGGTGTCATCACAACAAGGATTTTTGACATATTTGATAAGGATTTCATGGAATTTTCTCATCATGTCACCCACCATTCATCACACATGGTACAACAAAAGGAAATTCGAATTTGTGCACATAGGTATGCTACCACATCTCAAAAATAGATTTCTACACCTGGCTAGGCTCTTCACACTTGGAATTTGACTTGTTATTTTGGTATTTCCTCCCTCTCCACTTGGCATTTTGCTCTCACATTGGGATTTTCTCTAGTTTCTCTATATATTGTACTCCATGCTCCTCATTTCCTCATCTTGGAACAAGCTATTGTGCTTGGGGAGACTCTACTGCAATTTGTATTCATTTGTCTCATGCTATAATAAAAGACTTTGGGGTTCAATCTTGTATTGGCGTTCTCTTTCTATGATTGTAAGGTGATATTACTTCAAACTCTATGATTCATTTTCTACATGGATTCTAGATTATGTTGGTTTTCACTTTGCCCTTTTTTTGGATTAATGTACGTAAGTTACCTTGCATAATTTTTGGATTAAATAAATACTCTAGGAAGAGGAGCACTAGAAGATTCTTGGTTGAATCTCTAGCCTCTCCTCCATTGTATAATTTAATCCCTTGTGGTTGCTAATATATTTTCAATGTGCGTAGAGATCTAACGATTTGTTGAAGGAATTTGAGCGTGGGGTAACTCTTCATATAGACGAACTCACTCTTAAAGACGAGTAGAAAGACCCATATCAAGCTTCTCTCAAGGATCTAATCAAAAGAATTTGAAAAAGGGTGCTTTCTTAACTTTAGCTTTCTAAGATCACAAATTTAGATTGAAAATCTTTTTTGATCTATACTATGTGCTTTAGTTGAATTTATCTAGCTTTTGAGAGCTTGTGGTAAGGTCTAGACTTTCCTAGCTTGCACAAGAGAGGAAGTCTCTTCCTTCTCTTGTTGCATGCATTGTTTTCACATTGTATATTACCATTTGTAAATAATCAAGAGACTAACTTGTTTTCCTGTCTTGCCTTGCACAAACTTCTAGGACGATTAGAGGGATTGTTGAACGCCACTTGAAGAAGATTGCTTGAGGATCAAAAATACATTGTTGGAGCCTTCTTGTCCAATCTCTTATCTTATAAACCATTCCTTTTCTCTCATTTTTCATTGCAAGGAGTTTCCTCTTGAAGACCCATGAATTAAAAAATTATACACCTTAGAGGAAAATGAAGTATCCCATTTGGGGCTTCTTGTTGTACATTGCTAGAAGCATTTGTAATTGTTCTTCCATTTCCATTTAGTTTATTTGAGGAGTATTGGCCCTTGTGAGCTTGTTGTAAACTCCCCTCAAAGATCAAAGTTCTCTTTCCATTCGAGCGGTTCTTCATTTTAATAAAAAAAAATGTTTCTTTGAGGGAGCTTGAGGATTATCCTCTTGGAATCCCACCCCTCTCCCTTTTGGAGAGGATCCTTTGCATGCATGTGATTTGATTTTTGCTGCTTTCATTTAAGTTCGTTTAATTTTCTGCATTTTATTCTCATTTTTTTTCATGCCATAGATCTAACAACTTCACACTCTTACTTGGGCTAATTGAGTAGCTCTATCTCTCACTTTACATTGTCCTTTTGGAGCAATTTTAGATCTAATTTTGCAGCTGATATAACTGATATTTTGCAGCTGATATAACTTATTTTCTTGCTGATATATGTTTCCTCTCATTGCTTATTTCATAGTTTTTATTCATGATCATGATTATGTTCAATTGCTAATGTTGCTCCATATCTCATGTTAATTTTCTGATTCAACACCTAAGTTGCAGCTATTTCTTGGCATCATTTAAGTTCCACTTCCATTTTTTATGCAAGTATCTCATTGCCTTAATTGTGAATGAAAATATTTACTTGAAGCAATTTGGAAGCATTTCACACTTAAGACATTATTTTACTTGCAAGTCACATCTATTCATCACTATTTGCATTTCTAAAATTAACCTCCAAGCATAAGCTTGGTTGATAGAACTTTAGGACAATTTTCCCTAACTTTCATTCAACTTCATTTATTTGAGTTTGGATGAAGGTTTATAACGTATGACCCCACAGTTCTCTTGTGTGGCTTAGTGACTTAAGACATGTGGATTGCATGAATAACTAGGCAGGCATCATTAACGATGGACTAGTGTCTCGTCCTAGCCTTCTTGCAGCTCAATTGTAGTACTTACCAAGTTAAAAAAGTCGAGGGGAAGAGATCATCTTAGTATAGGCATTAACTAAAATCTACCAAGAACACATTTGGCACATAAGCATCATAACACATTTTGGAGGTTTCCTCTTCCATGCATTTGAAAGTTGGCATGTCGTTGAACTACATGCAATAGATTAAGAAAACACTTACATTTTTTACTTGCAAGCACTTTGAATTTATTCTTGTACTTCATTTATGCTCATCAAGTTTAAAGCTTTACATCATTGTTGTCTTTGAGTAATATTTCATTATTAAGTACAAGTAAATTTTATTGGCAAATTTCTCAATTTTGTTCAAGTGCTTTCCTTTCAAAATTGTGTCATCATTTTTGGTTTGATTTACTAATTGTTTCCTTTCAAAATTGTGTCATCATTTTTGGTTTGATTTACTAATTGTTGCTTTGCAGTTTCCATTCCATTTAACCTTCCGGTAGCTTGAAGATATCTTCCATTATTGCAAGTACTTCATTTATTTGAGCATATATTTTATTACTTAGCAAGAGTTTATTTGACACTAGTCTACTTACATTTCCTTGCAAGATATATATATCGTTGTATTATATTGGTTTACTCACATTTTGACCTTAATGCTCATGTCTACTTGTACATGCTAAATTTTTCATTCATTGTTTCAAGTTACATCTCAATTTGTTGAATGGTTGATGCTCTAACTTATTTACTAAATCGTCTCCTAGACTTGTTAGTTTAACAAGTTTTCTTTAGAAACTTTCCTTATGGCCACCCCCCTTGGCTTTAGCTAGGAGAGAGCTTAGACAAAGAGAGTTGGGATTAGGTGACAACCCTTTCTCTAAGCTTTGCCACCAAGGCCACACCTTGTGGGGTTGAGGATTTTTTCGACATTAACATAGGCATGTTAGAAAGGTGGCACCAATCATCTTGTGACTTGAGAACAAGTCTACCATGATTTGTGGAGGAGTTCATGCATTGGAGACCTCCCTTGTAGATCTTGGAGCATGAATTGATGAGCCGTCGTCTCTTTTTGACATCACTCATCCCACATGTGTGGCCTTTCAACTCTTTGAGGATGGACGCTAACAATTCTTTTGAATTTTCTTCATTGGAGGAATATCTTTGCACATGTTGAGGACTTTTCCTTTGTTAATTTGGCAACTAGGGCCAAACTTCTCCTTGGACAACTCATATGAAGCAACTGCTATTTTTATTGGATTCCTCTCTCTGAGAGGTGTAGGATTGATCTAAATATCATCTCATTTTGACATGTACAAATGGAATTATGAATTTATTTTGATTATGGACAAATTGTCAAGGTTGGCCAACCATCAAATTAGCCTCCTCCATCCTTCAATGTTGCATATAAATAGAAGGAACCGCCTCCTCATTTTGGCATCTCATCTCACTCATTCTTCTCTCTCCTTCATTGATTGGGTACGAATTTCAGAGGCAACTCTTCACATGTGTGAAGAAGGATTGTACTTTTCTGTTCTAGCCATTGACGAGCGTTGACTGAAATTGTAGGAGGCTGTTTTGACTTGCGTTGACCTATTTTGACTGCGGTTTTGTGTGGGGGATCTCTGTTTGGGTAGGCTGCATTTCTGGGCACAGAAATCGAGGCTGTTTGACCATTGTTGACTGCAAAAGGGTTTGCTGTAGCATTGAATTATGTTGACCAGATTTGATTGGACTCTTTTGCGCTGATTTGACTCGCTGTTGGAGGCTGAGTTGACTGAATTTGGCCAAGTTGTTTTGGAGGTCATAATTTGCCCTGTTGACCAACGTTGAATTTTTGGTTAGGGCTTTCTGTTGCTGCTGTTTGACTGGTCTAATTTCACTTTGATTGGGCAAGTGAAAATTGTATATTGTACTCTCTCTCTGTGCTGAACTTTTGAAGAATTATAAGAAGAATTGGTCAAGGGTTTCCCCACATTGGGGTTTGTCCTTGTCTGGTGCCATATCTTGTGTCCTCTTGTCTTGGCTAGTCTTCTACTGTTATTGTTTATGTTCTATCTGCATTTTACTATCATGATCATGTGATTGCTAAATTGGATATTGATATTGGGCTAGTAAAGAAATTGAAGTAAAATTGCTCTAAGCATAGAACATACTATTGTTATCCTAAAATTAACATGGTATCAGAGCTGAGGTGAAGACAAAGCCCGAGCAAAAGTGAGAAGAACAATCACCAAGAGGAGCAATCACTGATCAAAGACAAGATTCAATGGCTTCCACATCCCACTTCAACTCTGATGATATGCTTCATGATAAGTCTGATTATCATGCATGGAAGATGTCTTTTGATTTGACATTAGAAGAGCAAGATGTGATGGATTATGTGCAGGGAAAGATTTTAGAACCTCCTTCTAATGCACCAGCTACTGCTAAAACCAAATAAAAGAAGGGTGAAGTCAAAGCCAAGAAGATCATCAGGGATTCTATTCATAGGCATTTAGTTGCTTACATTTCTAATTTGAACACATCAAAGGAGATTTATGACAGGTTGGTTCGCATGTTCAAATCTATCAATGCAAATCAAATTCTATTTTGCAAGAAAAGGATGAAGCATATAAAGAAAGGAAGAAATGAAGATATTCAATCCTACTTCATGAGGATTACAGAGATAAAAAATGATCTTTCGATTGCAGAAGCTATTATTAATAGGGATATTACTCTCATTGCCCTTGGAGGACTCCCTCGTGAATGGCACGTGTTCAACACTATTATTCTTAATAATGACATGATCCCAGGTTTTGAAGAATTGCTGACTAGATGCTCTTAAGAAGAAACAAGGATGATGGAACTAGATATGCCTTGAAATAGGAATGATCCTACTGCATTCTCTGCTCATGCTAAAAAGAAGAACAACGCAGGTTCAAAGAAGCAATGCCCATGAAGGTCGGGTTTCAAAAATGGAAGGAAGGGAAGATGTTTCATTTGCAACAAGTTTGGTCACTATGTTGGGGAGTGTCCTAATAGAAGGGATACACCTCATGATGATGACAACCACAACAACACCGATTTCAAGGGCAACAACAATCAAAGGAATGGGAGATTCAACAACCAAGGAAAAAGGAATGCTCTCGCTTCTCGTTAAGGAAATGGTTGCCCTTCCAAGAGATCAAGAAACACTAGGTATGATGAATCTAATGTTGTTGATAACAGGAAAAAAGAATTTTGTCTTATATCTTCCCTTTCTACTGCATCTCCTCTAGACACTTTAGGAAATTGGTTGATTGATAGTGGTGCCTCAAGGCACTTCATCGAGTATAAGGAAGCTCTTTCAAATCTGATTGAAAGGGATACAAATTTAGAAATTATCCTCAGAGACAATGCCACCTGTCTTGTGAAGGGAGTTGGGAATGTCACTCTTCAATTGAATCAAGGTAACACCATTGATCTATAAGTACTATATGTACCCGACCTAAAGAAGAACCTAGTATCTATCTCGGCGATGGAGGACAAAGGATTCAAGGTGGCATTCATCGATGGAAAGTACGTGTGTGGAATAAAAATTTCAAAGATGCATTTACACTTGGCTTCAGGGTTTATAGCCTATATCAAGTTGGAGGAAGCCCATTGGGAGCTATGTCTTGCGACACATCACTTCAATCTGAATTATGGCACCAAAGGTTTGCTCATCTACATTATAAGGTTCTACTCGATGTGAGGAAGATGGTGACAGGTATGCCTGAATTTAAAGTAGAACATGAAGGTGTTCGTCAGGGGTGTGTTGAAGGAAAGCATACAAGGGAACCATTCCCCTCAAGTGATAGCAAGAGTACTGACATATTACAATTGGTTCATTATGATCTATCTAGTATGATGCCTGTGAAGTCATTGGGAGAATATTTATATTATGCTATCTTTATGGATGATTTCTCTCGCAAGGCTTGGATATATTTCTTGAAGAAGAAGGACGAAGCATTCTCATGGTTCTGTTCTTTCAAAGATTTGGTCGAAAATCAAATCGGGAAGAAGATCAAAATATTAAGGACCGATAATGGAACCGAATATGAATCAAATGAGTTCAAAGATTATTGTAGAGAAGCTGGCATTAAGAGGGATACTACAACCACATATACTTCTGAGAAAAATGGTGTTGCTGAAAGGAAGAACCATTCTATCGTAGAAGCCACCCATGCCATGCTTCATGATCAAAGCCTTCCGAAGTTCTTATGGGCCGAAGCTGCAAACACCACCGTGTATGTTCAAAATAGATGCCCTCATCAAGCGTTGGACTCCAACACTCCTGAAGAAGTTTTCACTGGGAAGAAACCTGTTGTTTCTCACTTTAGAATTTTTTGTAGCCCTTTATATTTTCATGTGCCGAAAGAAAAGAGAAGCAAATTGGATGATTCTGGGAAGAAAGGAACATTTGTGGGCTACAATGAAACTTCTAAGGCATATAGAATCTATGTGCCTAGTCAAAGAGAAGTGGAGATAAGTCATGATGTCACTTTCGATGAGGATGCTGCTGTTGGGAAGATTAGTAACCTTCCTCTTCCAGGGAAGGACAAAGAAGCAAATTCCAGAAAGCAGGGAGAACCGCAAGAAGAGCAGATGCCAATGCTGAAGGACTAATGGATCCCTTTGATCCACCCCCTCATGAACCCTCCTCCTCAAAAGGGAGACCCTCATGGCTTAGGGAGGCTCTCGAAGATGCCGAGAGAGATGTTGCTCCTAGGGGGACATTTCGTGAAAGCAAGAAGCTGAATAGGTACCAAGTGTACTTAACTGCAATGAGCACCATTGTTCAATCTGAGCCTTGCACATTCGAAGAAGATGCTAAGAACCAAGTTTGGAAGTATGCAATGAACGAGGAGTATGAGTCGATTATGAAGAATGATGTCTGGGATGTGGTCCCTAGACCCAAGGACAAATCCATTGTCACCTTGAAATGGCTCTGCAAGATCAAGCATGGAGCTGATGGAAGTGCTGAAAAGTTCAAGGCCATATTTGTTGATCGAGGCTTCTCTAAAAAGGAAGGTGTAGATTATGATGAGATATTTGCACCAGTTGGGCGCTACACCGCCATCCGTTTGATCATAGCCCTTGCTGCCTCGCAAGGATGGAATCTACACTAGATGGATGTCAAGACTGCCTTCTTGCATGGTTCACTTAAGGAGGAAGTCTATGTAGAACAACCTGAGGGGTTCGAAGTTCAAGATCGTTAGACTCATGTATGCAGGTTGAAGAAAGCCCTCTATGGGTTGAAGCAAGCACCCCCAGCTTGGTATGAGAGGATTGACAACTCTTTGATGAAGCTGGGATTTACAAGAAATGAAGCTAATCCAAACCTTTACTTTAAGGTTGAGAATGATAGACCTCTCTATTGATTTTGGGTAGCATCGGTTGTGCTCTAGCTCCGAAATTTTGTGGAGGGGCTAGGACACATGAGATCTCCAAAGACCCAAAAATAGTTTGGAGAAATTCCACCTGGATGAGGAGTTATTAAAATAATTAATATTTTTAATGGGTTTCTAAGTCTAAACTTAAGAAAATAAAAATATTAATGGGCATTAATAAGAATATGGGTGAGAAACTTCTAAGTGACGAGGATCAAGTATGTTTTAATCTTAGCCATTCATTAGGGACTTAATCTCGGCCATTGATTCATCAACAGGTAAAGTATAGGAGGAGGCTTGAGGGCCAGTTGGAGATACACTTGAGAGATCAGTCAGTTCGATTTTTTTGGGGTGAGGTTTGCTAAGAAAATTGAACAAGTGATCTGTTGCAGCAGAGGGACATGGATAGTTGAGGTTGGAGGATCTTCTCCAGGACCTCGAGTACACAATAGAGAGAGGTAGAGAGACGCCAAAGGAGGCAGTGCAAAACTAGGGAGACTGACGCTGGGCCAAGAAGGGTCTATGCATTTCCAGTGCTGGGGTAGAGCCACCCTCCAACATAAATTTGAATTCTGTCGGGGAGCAGCAAGATCAGCCGAGATGGCTGACGTCAGAGCTCCAGGAGGCAGAGGAGGCAGCGCAGTGTCCTAGTGTGCTCCACGCAACTATTGTGAAGGGGCAACGCAGTTGTAGCCAGGGACATCCAGTCCAGTTGCCAGAATGGAGAGATTTTGCCGGGTGAAGAGAGGTAATCTCACTTAGGTTTCTGCCAGTATATTTTTATCTCTGTAACTGGATAGTCGAGAGGGCATCCAATGTTGTATTCATAACTACTGCTTAATAATAGAAAACCCTCAGAGTTGTTGCACCAATTTTCCCGCATTGGGTTTTTCTAGGGGCGTTTGTCCAAAAATAACGTTGTCCCTTGTGTATTTGTCTCATTCTATTTTCAGTTCATGATCTGTATGCATGTGTAGTTTGCAATAGTGTTTTCATTGCTGTTTAATAATTAAATAACTTCTTGAATGTAAAAACAAGTAGGAGATGATAAACCAGTGATTGCAATAGGATTTATGATGTGTAGATTTAGAAATTTTCACACTCTCATCTTGGTACTCTGTGTGAACAGTCTCTTTCTGATAGGTGCAAACCCTCTTATTCATCAATGCTAGAGGGAGTTGGCTTCCGAATTTGACATGAAGGACCTAGGACTGATGCATTACTTCCTAGGGTTGGAGGTCTGGCAAAAGCCAGGTGAGATTTTCCTTTCTCAAGGAAAATATACTGTGAAGTTACTTGAAAGATTTGGGATGGTGGACTGCAAGTCCATGACTACTCTGATGGAACTTAACTTCAAGAAGTTATGCGGAAGTGCTGTTGGGCCCAATTTGGGAAATCCTTCTGAACTCGTGGGGGCCCTGATGTTCTTGGTGAGCTCCCTTCTGGACATATATTTTGCGGTGAATACATTGAGCCAGTTTATGGTCGAGCCTCATCACATACATTGGATTGCTGCCAAGAATCTCTTGAGATATCTTCGAGGCATAATCACTTATGGACTGAGTTGAATTCAAGACCAAGGATCACTCCTCGTCAAAACCATTAGAGTTGGTACACACTGATCTATATGGATCAATGAAGACCAAAGGACTAAATGGTGAATAATACTTCATGCTGATGATTGACGATTATACTAGGATGACATTAGTCAATTTTTTAAAGAAGCCGTCCAAAGCCTTTGATTGTTTCAGAATCTTCAAGGAAATGGTTGAGAAGGAAACTGATTTGAAGATCAAATATTTGAGATTAGATAATCGACTCTAATTCACATCTAAAGAATTTCACCACTTTTGTGAGGAACACAGAATAAAGAGACAATTCTTAGTAGCCAGGACACCACAACAAAATGGGGTTGTCAAGAGGAAAATTAGAACAATAAAAGAAATGGCTAGAACTATGTTGAATGATTCAAAATTAAGCAACAAATTTTGGGTGCAGGCAATAGATACAATAGTGTACATTTTGAACTAGGGGTTGCTTAGAAGCAGCTGTGATAAGACTCTGTACGAACTATGGAAAGGGAGACCAACAAATGTCAAGCATTTCATAGTCTTTGGAAGCCCGTGCAACATTGGAGCAGGTCTTGGAGGCTAGTTCTATCTTAGCTATCTCAACTATTTTTGTTATTCCAACATGTAAAACCCCAGTTTATACATTGTAATAAAAGATGAGATCATTTCTGCTCATTGTATGATTCAATTGCATGCATTCTCTTGTTCTATTTTACATGGCAATCTTCTGTTTATGAATGGAAAATTTATCCGAAGTATTTTTGAATTAAAATTTCAAAAAAAACCCCAAATTGTTCCATTTGGGACATTATATCAGGGTATAAGGCATTAATGAGTGAGCGCATTGACAATGAGCCTTCCAATTTTCAAGAGGCTACACAACATTAGGTGTGGCAAGATGCGATGGTGGAGGAGTACAACTCCATCATGCTGAATGATGTGTGGGAGGTCATGCCTAGATTGTTGGACATGACAATTGTTGTTTCCCATTGGATCTACACAACCAAACACACTACAAACTGTTGTGTGGAGAAGTGCAAGGTTAGGTTCATGGCTAAGGGATTTGCCTTGAAGGAGGGCCTAGATTATGAGTAGACATTTGCTTTAGTGGCCAGATACACTTCCACCAAGGTCGTGATCTCTCTAGCAACACGTATGGGTTAGAAGATTCACTAAATGGATGTCAAGACATATTTTCTGAATTGAGTAATAGAAGAGGAGGTGTACATTGAACAAGCAAAGGATTTGAGATGCATGGGAGTTGTTGCACTCATATTTGTCAAAATTCCAAGGAAGCAGAAGTACAATTTTTTTCAACAGGATTAGATCATCTATTAGCAGTCTTATGTGTCATTATAAACCCATTATGTAAGTTATGTAAATGATCTTAGTAAGACTTTGAGTGTATGTAACAACCTAGGTAAGCTTATTATTTTGGCGAAAAGTTTCATCCTAAGAGGTTTTTTATCTCATTGACTCATGTGTGTTTCTAAACACAGATGGTTGACAAAGTTTTTCCTTCCAACCTCACCCCAAAGCTAAGGTGGAATTCTTCGTCAAAGTCTTAGGCGAGTCCTAGTGTTCTAGTCGAGTCTTATGTAAAAGTGATTTGGGAATAATTTAAGTTAGTTGGCTAAATTATTTTATTACAAATCATTTGGTCTACTAGATCATGTTGTGTCACAGAATTGGGTATGTGTCTTGAGGGTCTAAGCTAAATGTGTATTCCCCCTTTGAGGGTCGTAAATGTAAACATCTTATGTAAATGAGAGTGGAAAAAATATTAAATCCCCTCGTGTAAATTAATTAATTTTTCCTGACAAAAAATAAAATAAATTCTAAGCCGGAAAATTAATTAATTAGAGTCAAATTAAACTGTCTTAGGAAAATTAAATCTTGAAGTGGAAAAATTCGTGGGTCTTAAAAGAAGTAATTTTTGAAGGTCCTCCACCAAGGGAATATTGTATATTTCAAGACAATTTGGACCCTTGGACCTTGGTGGTTAACTCAACGTCAAATTTTTGAGGAAATTAACTCAAAATAATTAATTTTGTGCTAATAAAAATGAAGTTAAACGAGAAATTCGAAAATTCCTCAAAAATAAAAATTCAATGGTTAAACTTAAAAGATCTTTAAGAGTTTATCAACGACTGAGATTATTTTGACAAGGATCAAAGAAACTAGCTGTTATTTTTCCACTTGGAGTATTTAGCTATAAATTAGAGTGTCATTTGAGTCTCGAGCACGATGATCTTTGGCTAGAAAATTTCTGCTGAAGCTTTCATGTAAAACTACTGTCTCGATGGGAACTATTTTTTCTATGAGATTGAGAACAAAGACTTTGGGGTGCAATTTCAAGGTGTTCCATGTTCGTGATTTGTGGTATGTACTGACTACAGACTTTTGTATGTTGTGTTGAATATTGATAAGATCCGTTTTCGTTAGATGGCGATAAAATCATGCTATCTATGGTTTTAGGCTAATCTTAGGTGGTTTGATTCCCCATATCATCAACAAATTGTCTTGAGATAAATACATAGTGTTTGCAGGTACTTTAGTTCTTGGTCTCAAGTTCATAAACTTGGGCAAGAATTATTTTGCTTGGATCCCAAATATTTGTATGGTAGATTTAATCTTCGCTAAGGCTATAGTGTGCATTGGGTTTATAAAATATTTTTAGCCATTCATCAAAGAAAAAACTCCATAAAAAAAACTATTTCTCAAATTTTTTTATTTCAAAACCCTTGTACATTTGTAAATTTTGTGAATAGATTTCTAAATTATTTTTGCTAATTGGAGTTTTGGGTGTTTTGAGATTTTGTATATATTTGGAGTTTTGATTTTTTTGTTTTTATATTGCATATTTGGGTTTCTATTCTAAATTTGTTTCAAGATTGAGGAAGAAATTGATATTGGAGACCTCAAAAACCCTAGATGTCTTGGGTTTTTAGGCTATTTTTGCAGGTTGCTTATTTTCAAATCGGGGAAAAACCCATTTTCTGAAGGCCCTAGCCCTTACCCAACTTAAAAGGCTAATGTTTGCAACCTATTTTGCAAGCATTAAGAAGACCATAAGCCCTACAAGGGCTAAGTCTCATTGCAAACAAAACTTTCTTCAAAAGATTGACATTTTATCTCTAACTATTTGTTTTGCATAATTTTGGGCTGAAAATTTTTGATTTGTAGGTTGCAATTTCATTGCAAAATTGTGGCAAGTTTGGGCAAGGTGATATTCAAGGCTTTTGACCTAGGGTTTGTTCTCTAAACCCTAGCTTCTCACTGTTTTATCACTGCTGTAATTTTCAGTTCATGATAGTGACATTATATGCCCTAAAATCACATTTAAATTTGTTCAAAATAACTCAAAATTGCAAAATTTGAATTTTCCTAAATTTTGGCCATTTGGGCATTGGTTATCTAGCCTAGATTTGATTTTTTGCTTGCTGGAATTTTACTGCATAACTCAATATATCATATCTAAAGTTTTTTGAATAATTTACCTAGAAAGCTCAAAATTTCAAATTGTTAGTTTTGACAATTTTTTTCCAAGTTCTGGGCATTTTTTGGCATTTGTTCAAGCACTAATAGCTCATTGGTTTTCTGATTTACTCACTGCTGTAACAAGTTTTTCAGATCTGATATTTTTTGAATATCATCTTCTAAAAGCCCTAAAATATTAATTTTCTCAATTTTGGTAAAATTTTCCTAGTTTTGGCCATATTGGGCACTTGTTGTAACATCATTAGCTTGCTGATCTGATGATTTGTTTACTTTTGTAATAAGTTATTTCAGATCTGATATATCACTGAATACTTCATCTTTAAGTGGCCGAAATTCATAAATTTACATCTGCTAATCATTGGAAAATTTTTTGTTTTATACGTTTGGTAAATTCCGTAATGTAAAGTGATTTTCTTGCTACTATCATATGTCTAATAAGTGCTGGATTTTTCTGAAGTATTACTGCTGATTTGGATATTTGAGATCTAACACTTGCTTGTCTTGCTCTAAGTTACAAGGATTTATGAATTTTACACTTAAAGAACTCATACACTTAAGGTCTAAATTTCTAATCTTGTGGTTGGTATAAGTTGCTTTGACGCTTGAAATCTAATTGGCATTGTGATAAAAATATCTTGAATAATTTTTTTTGACATCCTGTAATCATTGGCTAATTGACAAATTGGATAATTTATTCTAAGTATCCTATGGATTGGTTCATTGGCACTTGTATCGTTAAACACTTATCTTGCTTTAAGATTGTCTTTCAAATTATTGTTAAGTGCTATTATCTTAAAGAACAATCATAACTTAAGTACTTAAACACCTAAACAATCTTAACTCAAGTAATCTCACTCATCATCGTTGCACAAGCATTCTAGGATCTAGCTTGCATTAAAACTTACCTCCTAGCATAAGCTAGATTGATAGAAATATAGGGCCACCCTTCTTGCCTAGCTTGAAGGCCTTAGTAACTCTTCAATGGTTAACACAATGACCTTATAGTCGTCAGAGCCACAATCTCTGCGACGTTGGAGGCATCGGGTGATAGGAGCCTACCAAAAGGTATCGTTAATCAGGCCTTAGCTTGCTTCTTGTTGGTCTCCTTCCCACAACATACCTTGGAGCTTGGTTCCAAAACAATTAAGGGATGGTTACATCTAGGCTAGGCATATAATTAAAATTAAATAAGAGCTTTGCATCACAACTAGGTGACAGGATCTGCACATCATATAGGTTAGTCAATCATTTAAGCAGTAATTATCCATCTGGTTACTTGGCATTAATTTACATTAAGCAAGAATCGTGACTACATAAGGCACTGTTCTCATAGTTAAAATCTAATCTAATCATTAATCTTGCTAAATTTAACCAAGTAGCTAGGCCACTCATTCGTGTCTCTCAAACAAGTTGTTTCCAATTGGTTTTGCTTCATCTCATTCCATGGGGACTACCTCCCATAGCTTGCTGTTGGGAGACAACTAGAATGGAGTGAGTGGGCATTAGAGTGACAGTGAACGCCTTGAGCGGTTGTCGCGGTGCCTGTACAATCTGGGCGACATCAGAAGGGATGCTCATGTATGCAGCTTGAAGAGAGTGCCATACAGACTCAAGCAAGCTCCTAGAGCATGGTATGGTTAGATTGACAATTACTTGTAGTAGATGAGCTTCTTGAAGAGTGAGGTAGACTCAAACCTCTACTATTTGATGGTAGGAGGTGAGGCTCTCATTCTCGTGTTATATGTGGATGATCTATTTCTGACAGGGTCACTAGGGCTAATAGAGGACTGCAAGAGCTCATAGAGGACTGCAACAGAGTTCACGATGAAGGATTTGGGGCTGGTGCATTATTTTCTAAGTTTGGAGTTACGACAGACAAATGGGAAGATCTTCCTTGGTCAAGGGAGATATGCTATGGAGATCTTGAAGAAATTCAGGATGCTGGAGTGTAGACCCATGTCTACTCCAATGATTACCAATTGGAAGAATATAGGTGCGTCAAAGTTGGAAGTAGTGGACCCCCTCTTGTATCGACAACTTATTGGCTGTCTTATGTATCTGGTCAACACAGGACCAAACATTTTCTTTGTGGTCAACACTCTTAGTCAGTTCATGGTTGAACCAAAGAGGGTGCATTGAACAACAACGAAGCATGTGCTGCGATATCTACGAGGTACAATCGAATTGATGGTGTCAGGTTGATGGGGTATACATATGCAAACTATGAAGGTAGTGCAGTGGATCAGAAATGCACCTCAGGGTGTTGCTTCAGTATTGGGTCAAGGGTTGTCTCTTGGTACAATAGGAAGCAAATGTTTGTAGCATTGAGTTTTGCAGAAGCATAATACATGGTGGCGGGCATGGCTACATGTAAGGCCATATGGCTTTAGAAGCTGTTAGTGGCATGATTTGGTCAGAGGTTGGAGTCGACCAATATCTACTGTGATAATCAGAGTTGCATCAAGCTCTCTGAGAACCAACGTTTCATGATAGGTCGAAGCACATCTACGTTAGATACCACTTCATCAAGGATTGTGTATAGCGTGGATCAGTTCGACTACAATATGTTTCCACAGATCAATAGGTTCCAAATATTTTGATGAAGGCCTTGGTTAAAGGAAAGTTTGTTTTCTTCAGGGACAAGATGAGAGTCGTGGAGAACTTCCTCGCTCAAAGGGACTGTTAGTTTTTGCAACTTAAATAGGTATTTGAGTCTGAAATGGTGTCTATGAGGCTAGGGGCACAAGAGGATTAATTATCTCCAATACCCAAAAAACGTTTCTAAGTGAGATTGTCTTAATTAGATTTAATTAACCAATTTAATTATTTCCTAAGCCTAACTTAGAGAAATGGCCTAATTAATCGGGGATTAATTGAGACATATCGATTTTCTTAAATGACTTCTATAAAAGTGATTAGGATTCAAGATGATCTTAGCCATCCATAGCAATAAGATCGTGGCCGTTGATTTGTCAACATGAGATTATAAGAGGAAATCAAGTGTCAACTTCATGAATTGTCAAAGACTCCATATCAGAGTACATTTCAGAGCATTCCGTCATGGTTAGAACAACCAGATTTCAAAGCTTCATCATCATCATTCATCTTCAGGTCATCATGTTGTATCCCAAATTTTGCTCTCATGTGGGGATGATGTAAAAATGATTCTAGTATGATGAATATAAAGCCATGTAACACAACTAGGTAGCTTAGGATTTTTGATAAAGTGTTTTCACTGTAGGGAGTTTTTTTCCTTAGCTAATTATTTGTGTTTAGTGTTTATCAACACTAAATAAGTGGTTAAGTTTTTCTCTTACACATCCTCCAAAGTTAGAGTGAGGCTTGATGGTAAGGTCTTAGGTGAGTCTTAGTGTATAAAGTTGATGTAAAATGCCATACTAGATCATGTTTAAAATTTGCGCAGAATTTGGTTAATTCTAAGTGTTGATTTTTAATTGTCAAAATCCTAGTTGGTCGGAATTTCTATATCTAATCTTGATGTAAAATGTAATAAGTGCTGTCTATAGAAGTTGTAGGGGGTATGGCTAGAAGTTGTAGGGGTATGACTGCTCAAAATTAGACTTCCACACCTCAACTTTCTATCTAAACACACTTTGAGGGTGGAAAAAGATGTCTATACTCCTCTAAATTCATATTTTCTAATTTCTGGCAAAAAATGGTAAATAATTAGCCAAAAATTAGCCAAGAAATAAAATTAGAGAATAAATACGAATTCTCCCCAGGTGAAAATTATAAGAAAATGGGATGAAAATTCCCCAATATTAAATCAAGTCAAAAATTTGTGGGAATTCCATTTATAAAATTAATTGGTCCAAGCAAAAATTTAATGGTCCAGAAAAAAAGTCAATGACCTAGCAAAATCGATTTTTTAAAGGAATGGTCCATGGGGGTTATTTTGAATGCGGGATTTTCGAAGATAAAAATTGAGAAAATATTTGTGGTTCGAGATCAAAATTTAGGTTAATCCAACCCATTCTTCAAGGAAAATTGATCTCCTTCCTCAAGATCTGCGCAGTTCATGAAGGGACATGATTGATTTGACATAGATCAAGCCTTAGCCTAGCCATTTGCTCAAGGAAGCCAACCATTTCACTTGGAGGGAAGCTCCTCTCTCATATTTTCTATAAATTGAGCCTTTGGCTCCTAATTGTATCATCTTTGGATGCTGTAATCAAGCTCTTGCCTCTGGAAGCTCTAATATGTACTAGATTCAATGAATAATGAAACAAGTCTTTGGGGGCAAATTTTTGTGGGGTTCTTCTTCCATGACTATGGTAATATTGATTCATTGTGCCTAAGTTTCTGTTGGGTTTATTACTTGTTATTTCCATTTGCTATCATAGATTTATTGGTGTATAGTTATCTTGCACTGGTATTTGGATTTGGAGAAGTACTATAGACTTGGACATCCTAGTGGGTTTTTCGTTGAACCCCTCAAGCTTCCTTTCATTGTATTATCCTATCCCATCTGGATCTAACAAATATATCTTTGAGATTTTGTAGAAATCATCTTGTTGAATCAGATCTCAGGCGTTAGAGGACGTTTTTGGTTGAACTAGTTAACTCTTGAGCATAGAAGTGGAAGAACTCACTTTATTTTCTTTTAAAGACTTATCTACGAATTTTTTTGCAAAGGTTTCTTGGCTATAGATTGTGAAAACTATTCACTTCAATATTTGTTTCTCAAATTCTCTATTAATGCACTTTATTGAATATATAGTATTTTAAGAGCTTATTTTCGCTTTCTGAGGGGTAGAGGTGTCTACATACCTTTATATTGAAAATTGATAGCTCAGGGGTGAAATTCCTTAAATAAAATTTTATTTTTGACAATTATGGAGTGACTTTCTAAAAATAGAAAGTCATATCTAGCATCTCAAGTATGACTTTCCAAAAATAGTAAATCACCTTGTATCAATTGAAAATCAAGTATAGTTGATCGAAAATCACTCAACTTATCATTAATCAGTCCTAATAGTTAAATTTTGACTTAATCATCAATATTATCATTATCCTTATGATACTATGATATTATTATAAAAAAGAAATTCAAGTCACCTTACTTTCATACTTTGTTCCCCTCTCTCCTTGATGTCTCACTTGAATCTACGTTACACTCTCTTACTCTCTCATTAAAGACTTGGCATATTTCTCTTACACACTCGTTGAAGGCATGTCATAAAAGATTCCTCTTACGCACTCTTTAAAGCATATGTTACAGTCTCTCTTAAATGCATACATTACAAAGGCATGTGTACATTCGTTACCCTGTCTTCTTAATGGCATGAGTAACACTTCCTAAAAGGGCATGAGTTACATTCCTAAAGGCATGTGAGGTTCCTCCATTGAAGGCATGCATTGGCTCTCTCCATAATGGCTTAAGTTACTCTTCCCTATTTGGCATACGAGTTACTCTAAGGCATGCTCCTCCTTTATCACATGAATTTGTTACTCCTCCTATATATATGTGCCACATATCATCTCCCCTCACTAGTGCATTGTGAAAGAAGGATTCAAAATTGAGAGAGAGAGTTGGAGAGACTTGAAGAAGATTGTGAGGAAGAAATACTTGGAGAGTAAGAGCAGAACTTGAAGGTTGATTCAGTGTTTGCATCAGCTGCTGCTATCAGTGATCTTCATGCTACAACTTGTTTAGATTTGGGGGAACTTATTCATTCTCTTGATCTCTCATTGTACTTTGTATCTTTGCTGAACAATTGATATCTAATAGAAGAAGAATCTGGTTGGGTTTTCCCCTTGTGGGTTTTGCCTTGGTCATTGGACCTAAATTCTATGTCTCATTCTGTTCTTGGCTGTCTTCCTTTGTGCATTTGGTTTATGTTCTATCTACAATTTCTTAAGTAATATTGCCGCATAATTTTTTTTTGTTTGTAATAAGTGATTGTTACAACATAGAACATCAAATTTTAACACTTTAGATTAGCTCTTGTAAATTTTGTAAATATATTTTGCAGATATTTTTTGACCCTTTTGTATATATATTTTTGTGTATATTTCTTGGATCTTCTCTCTAATTTCTTGTAGATCTGAACAAGGGAGTAAGGATTTGGGTTGGGAAATCTCTTGAAAACATTTTTCTTGCATGTGGAGGCTTGAAGACTAAAGACAAATTATTTTTGAAGTTCAACACTTGCCCATTATTCAAACCCCCTCTTCTCTCCTAGACAACTAGGGTTTTTATCATATCGAAATTTGTTGGAGGCCGGCTACCATTTTTTGTAGCTCATTTCCTTAAGCCACAAGAATAAGGGGTCTCCTCCTCACACCTAAAGCGAAAACCCTGGGAGGGTCCGTAAAAAATTTAAATTTTAAAGGATAAATTCAAGATCAATTTGGAGAAGCTTCACTTGGGGTTTTAAAAATTTTTTAGTTTTTTTTTTTGGTTGAAGGAGGCCACATACCTTTTTGCCCTTTTCCTCTTGGCTACATGCCTAGAGAGGTCTGTCTTGCCTTCTGGTGCAAAAATGCTTCCTTTCTTCGACGTTTTGCAGATAAATATTTTTTTTTGAAGGTCTTCAAGCTTGGGTTTAGAGGAGAGCTTATATTCTAAGGTTTATTTTAATTTTAAAAATCTTTTGTGCCATACTCTCCCTAGGCCGTGGGCAAGAGAAGGTCTCTCCTTCTTTCCTTGTGCAAATTTCTTTGATTTGGGACGACTAGGGTTTTGGAGTGATATTTTGGTGAAAGGTTGATTCAAATTGTTTGAGGAAATCTCATTGCAATTCATTGAAAAAGCCTTGTAATTTTCCTCATTCATTTCTTATAGCTTGGGAGAGGTGTTACAGTTTCAAAGTTTAAATCTTGTGAATGCTCCTTAAGAATTTGGAATCCTCTCTCTTGTCTCAAGAGGGTTTTTCTCTTTGTAAATCTAATAATAAAAGGATAAATTTTCTTGTGGGAGCATGGGGTTATTCCCCATGGTATCTCGTCTCCTGATTTAGAAGGAGAAGCTCTTGAGTAGTATTAGTTTATCTTTCTTGCATTAGTTAGATCAATTTACTAACCGCTATGATATATATCGATTTTCTTGTCATTAGCTTGCATAACTCTTATCTTGAATTTACTTGCAATTATTGAAGCAGTGTCTCTAATTCTTAGATCTAATTCACATTGTTCATTTGAGCTATTTTAACTTGTGTTACATTCCTCTCATTCACTTGCTTCATTGATCATTGGCATAAGCCAATCTCATATCAATCTCAAATTTTGCTTTCAAAAGTGCTAATTACTAAATCGATCATATAAGTGGAATGGTATTTTGATATATTGACGAATCTTAAGACACCTGACTTTTGAAGCACCTTGTTCTAATTGTATCTTATTGAAGCATTGTATTAACTTTTGCATCTAATTTGCATTTTAGATCTAGATTTAGTCTTGCATCTCTAAAATTTACCCCCAAGCATAAGCTTGGTTGATAGAAATTTTAGGACAACCTTACCTAACTTCCATTTAATTTGATAAATTGAGTTTGGAGAAAAGGTTAAAACACGTGACCTCGCAGTTCTCTTGTGACCAAGCCCTTGTAGGAATGGAGGCACGTGGGTTGTCTTGAAAGCCTAGGCAGGTATCGTTAATGACAGACTAGTGCCTCCTCGTCCTAGCCTTCTTGCAATTCACTTCAGTGCTTACCAAGTTTTGAGGAATTGAGGGGAGGTCTCGTCGTACATTAGGCATTTAATTAAAATTTTCCAAGAACACTTTATCTCACACACATCACATACACACCCTTGCATTCTTTCATAATTGGTTATTGTGCAATTGGGATTGTGAGCTGATTACTTACTTGCAAGCTTTACTCAATATTCTTGTACTTGTTAATTTAAATTTCATGCTTATTGTTCCTTGAATATCATATCATAATTAAGCGTCTTTTCCTAAAAGTGCAAGCCTTCTTCCTTTTGCAAGTTCCATTTTATATATTGTTGCTCATAGCTCAATATTGTACTTGATCTATTATGGCATCATTTTACTAACACTTGTCTTGCAACACTGCTACTTTTCTAACTTGAATGTTGATTTGCAATTATTATAATTCATCTTTGAGCATTACCATAAGGCATTGGTCTTTCATATTGTATCTTGTTGGATGTTTTGTCGATTTCATTAAATCTATCTCATTAATATTCATAAACGCTCATACTTTCTCTAATTTATAATCAAGTTACTTTGAATGGTAATTTCCTTTCCCTTTATCTCCTAGAACTTGTTGTCTTCAAGAAGTTTTCCTTCAATAATCATCTTTAGGGACCACCCCCCATAGCTTTGTTGAGAAATCTAGGGCATTCAATGTTAACAATTTCTCTGCTTGATAATTGCTTGTGATATGCTTTGAACTTCTTATCTTATGATCTTTTACTTCGTTAGCTTATTAGTGTGTTCTTTTCATCAAGACAATTATCAAAATAAATAAAGACAAGTGACATAGGATATAGGCTTCTCCAGCTAGGGCCAAAACCTCTCACCTCTTGAGAGGAAAACCCAATCAAAATTCTTCTTCTAGATCTTCAATTGATAAGTACCAAGACCATGACACCGACCCTTGACTCTAGTATCCTCTACAAGAACCTTGTGACCAACTTGGTCTTCCTTTCTCTGCCTTTCTTCTTGATCTAGACCTGCTCCTTCTTTGCTCCTTCTAGAGAAACTCAGCCCCTATTTCTTACATTGCACCTTCACAATTGCCCTAGAGAATCTTGGTCTCTAGGTCCTTATATAGAAACTCGATCTCTACTTTGCTGCCCTAGAAGATTCCTTCCTTTGCTATCCCAGAAGAAACCTATTCACTGCCTCCTTTGCTTGATCCAGAAGATCCCTTCTTCGCTGCCTCAGAAGATCCTTCTTTGCTGCCCCAAAAGATTCTTCTTCGCTGCCCCAGAAGATTTTTTCTTCGCTATCCTAGAAGAGTGTCCTTTGTAGCCTTAGAGAAAACCCTTTGCACTGCCACTATTTGCACTTCCTTCTGCACTTCTCTTTGCTGAATTGAGATCGAACTTCTTGCTTAGAATGGAGGCAGATTTCCTCTATTTATACCCCTCTTCACTGGGTCTTTAGGCCGACTTGACAGCTGGATGTAGGCTGACTTGTTTTGGCAGCTTCTTCAACATTTGTAGGCCAACTTGAAGAAGTTAGATGACAAGTTCTTTAGAGGATACTTTACGTAGACAAGATGACCTATTACAAAGTGTAACATGACTTCATTTACATGACAATGACCCTTATATTTTATGACTAGATGACAAATAAATCCTAAAGGCGCTCAATGGGAGTCTTGACTTAAAAACAAAATCCCTTGCTCATGAACCCCATGAAGCAAGTCAATATAATAATTTCATTTTTCTTATTTATGTCTCATTACATAAAACCATAATTACATGTCATTATGACGATCGAACCTAGTTACACCTTTCAACAAACTTAGCTAGGAGAGAGCTTAAATGGAGAGAGTTGGGAATAGATGATAACCCCTTCTCTGAGCGTTGCGCCTTAAAGACGACACTTGGTGGGATTGAGAAATTTTCCCACCTTTAGATGTGTATCTTCGGCGACAATAGGGCCTTTGGAGATCATTCGAACAACAGATTTATAGTGATAGCAGGGGAACAAGATAGCGTAGGAGACACTAGCGGCGAGGTTTTCAACAAGAGAAATTGAGGAGAGAATTGCCAGAGAAATTCTTCATAGTGATTCTAGTTTTCTGAGAGCAAGGAGGACGTTGAATAATCTTGCAGAAGGAAGGCCAAATTAGGCAATGCAAGTAGCTATTTTATGTAGTGCAAGTTGCCAGAGGCTCGTTTTTGTTGCCAGTTGCTGGAACAATATTTTGGAGGTAGTGCGAGTTGGTTAGTCTAGTTGCTGGAGGCAATATTACTCACGAGATTGATTTCCTGGAGGCAGTGCGAGTTTCTAGGAGGCCAATTCATATTTTCCAGTTTGCCAATGTGTGTTGCAATAGGAAGTGCGAATAGCCTGGGAGAGGGCAAGTTGATTTGCAAAGGGAGATTCTTGATTTCCCAGTTCGACTTGGTCAGTGGAACTGAAGAAAATAGTTTTTTGAAGCTTTGCCAATTAAAGGTAAGCAGTTTATGTAATCCTTTGTTGCTTTGGGGTAGCATCGGATGTGCTCTAGCCATGAAACTTGGTGGAGAGGCTAAAGCACATGAGATCTCCAAGACCCAGAAATGGTTTGGGCAGATTCTAATTGGTTTGGGAGATATTAAAATAATTAATATTTTTAATGAAATTCCTAAGTCTAAACTTAGGAAAAATAAAATATTAATGGGTATTAATATAAAGTTGGGTTAGAAGGTTCCAAAAGTCATGGATCAAGCCAAATTTAATCTTAGCCATTGATTAGAGATTTAATCTTGGCCATTGATGGACCAACGAGAAAAGTATAAGAGGAAGCTTGAGGGTCAGTTGGAGAACACACCAAGAGAGATCAAGAACTCGATTTTCTAGGGCAGGGTTTGCTGAGGAAATTGAGTGAGTGCTCAAAGTTGCAGTTGAGGGGCAGTGAATACATAGCAGAGAGGCAGAGTTAGTACCGGGAGGATTAATGCAGAAGCCGGGAGAGGTTGACGCAGAGCCAGCTAGAGGCCATGCAAAGGCAACTAGTAGCTGCGTAGAGCCAGAGAGGGCCAGCGTGTGAGAGACGTAGAGGCTCCAGAGGCTGATGCAAAGCCCATAGAGGCTGGTGCTGGGCCAGAGAGGCTGACGCTGGGCCAAAGAGGCTGACGCAGGGCCAGAGAGGTTGACACAGAGCCTAGAGGCAGTGTTGAGAGATTTTTCATGGGACAGACTAGGAGCTGGAGAGCCGGATAGGGTGACGTAGTCCCTATCAGAGTGACGCAGTGCAACAGAAGCTACATTGTTGCTGTGGGATTGTTCATCTGATGATTTAGCCAGAATATCTGTCTCCGACTGAGAGGTACTATTGCCGAGGGCATTTTCTGTTGGGTGAGCCATTTCTGGCACCTAGGTTGTATTCTGAAACTGCATAATAATAAAACCCTCTGAATAACTGCATTGGTATTCCCGCATTGGGTTTTCCGGGGACATTAGTCCAAAAACAATGGTGTCAGTTGTGTTCTTGTTTACTTTCAGTTGATGATCTGTATGTGTTGATACTATACTTGTATTTATTTTCAGTATTTACATGGTAAATAACTTGTTCAGTAATTGAACAAGTAGGAAGGAATAAATCATATAGTACAGGAAGAATTTCTAACGGGTTAAACTTAGAAATTCCAACATCCTTGATTCGCTGAAGAAATAATATAAACCCTCATTTGCAGAATTGTTTTCCCCACATTGGGGTTTCTCTAGGGACTATTTTGTCCAAAAATATCAGTGTCCAATTTTTATTTGTGTGTTATTTTCTCAGTTCTTGTGATTAATTTTTGGTGGAATTGCAGTTGTGTTTTTATTCAATATTGCTGTAAGTAATTTACGGAAGACAAATAATCTCAAAAGATAGAAGAACAATCACCAGCAACAACAACAAAATTTTCACAGACAAAACCCATTATGCCCAAATGGTTAACCCAATAAGTGCCAAAGCACTCCTAGATTACAGATTTGGAGGTGGGGTAAACAAAGGTTGTTAAATGTGCCCTTAAAATTCACTTACCAACCTGTAGCAACAAAAAAATCAATTTCCAGAAGCTGGAAATTATTTTTTCTATGAAATGGGAAAATACGCCCGTAGGAAAAATACCTATATGACTTCCAAAGTTAAGATATTATTTAATTATGGCTGGAAATATAAAAATTTGACCTAAAAAGCATAAATTTAGCAAGTATTTTACATAAAGTTATGGAAGAAGACTTCATAATTGTACTTACTTTGAAAATTCCTAAGTCGGAATCCCTACTACAACAATCTGATGTTACTTCTCCTACTTGTTTAAATCATGCAAGTTATTTACTGTGTTCTATGGTAAATATCGAAGCAAATATATCTCCTTCACTTAATTAACATATATGCGGAAACAAAAGACTAGGCAAGAAAGAAAAGTACAACACATAGGACACAGTTATTTTTGGACAAATAGTCTCCAGAAAAACCCAATGTGTGAAAACCGATGCAACAACTCTGAGGGTGTATTATTATGCAGGAGAAATTCTGAGAGAGAATACTAAACAAAACACTGGTGAAATGATCTCACCCTGTCACTGGAGAATTAGTGACCGATCGTGCTGCTCTTGAGGCTCTACGTCACCCTCTGTGTGGCCTCTGTGTAGAACTGCACCACCGTGGGTAGTTTCTGCGTCACCCCTCCTGGGTATTATGTTGCCTCTTCTCTGGATCCTTTGCAGGCTAAGAAATAGAATTTTTGCCTCCCAGACTCACACCCTGGCTTGTGACAACTGAATTTCAACTTCTCTTAGCAGGGAACTCGACTTCCCCTCAAGGACTGCATTGTCTCTGCGTCAACACTGTGTGGGCCAGCGTCAACTTTCCTTTGGACGTCTTTTTGTTCTCTCTCTGCCTTGCACGCTCTAGAAATTTCTTCTTCTGGATTCTCACTACCCCTCAACTGCAAGATATCCTCAATTGATTTTCCTCCTGAGAACTTCTCACTTCAGAAAATCGATTTCCTCAATCTCTCTGTGTTTTCCAAATGAACCTCAAGCCCCTTCTTATATCTTCTTGTTGGACAACCAATGGCCTAGATTACATTTTAATCAAAGGCTCAGATCATTTTGGCTTGATTCGTGGCTTTATCTAGAAGTTTCACCCCTAATTAGATTAATACCCATTAATATTTTAATTTTTCTAAGTCTAGACTTAGGAACCCCATTAAAAATATTAATTATTTTAATAAAATCACTTTTGGGTGTAATTTCCCAAAATGCTTTCTAGGTTCTTTGGAATACCTGTGCCCAAGCCTCCATGCAAAATTTGAGGCTTAGGGCACATCCAATGCTATCCCAAATCAACACTTCCTCTTAGCGAGGAATGTGCTCTAGCAATACATTGCCTCTTTGCATACTGCTCTGACTCTGAAGCATCGTCTCTGCACTGCTGATGTCTGACGTACTGTCCACCAACCACTGCGTTGCTGCTGCTACTATACTGTTGCCTTTGACACTGCCATTGCCAATGCTACATCTATACTGCAGCTCCGTCTGCATCCGTGCTACTATTGGTCCTTCCTCCCAGCCTAGGTTGCATGAAACAGGGAAATGAGTATGAGTTTCCGAAACTGGAATCGATACGAAACGCGACCTCCCCAAATTTTGGAAACGAGGAAACACGAATATATATATATATATATATATAT